>BOPN01004659.1:5000-17500 GCA_017312705.2 Penaeus japonicus
TATATATATATGTGTGTGTGTGTGTGTGTGTGTGTGTGTGTGTGTGTGTGTGTGTGTGTGTAAATATATATGCATACATTCATATGTATGTGTGTGTGTGATCTAAATCACCACAAAAATCTGCGGTGATAAAACAACATGCTTCATCAGAAGGAAAATCTGGAATTATCTTGAACAGACTCATGTATCGCATACATGCCGAGTTATCTCTCAGACTGTATGGATTCCTCCCAGGACGTAGCACTCAGCACTGGTTTGCATAGTACTTGACAAATTCTCAACAAACTGTATTTCTTGATCTTAAATCTGCCTTTGATATTGCAAGCAGAGACCTTATCCTTGAGCAACTCGCTAGCTTTTGTATTCAAGGTAAACTTTTAACGTGGATTCAAATGTATTTATCAAACCGATCAGCTCATGATCTCTTCAGGAGAATCAAAAGTTCATACTCTAAAATGTTTGAGCTTGGCACACCTCAGGGGGGCGTACTTAGCCCCATGCTATTTAACATTTTAATGAACAGACTATTAAGCAATATACCACTTGAGGGTAGTGATTTCATTAGTTGTTATGCTGATGACATCTGCATTAAATCGTCAACCGAGCATAGAATGCAACAGATTCTTAATGTACTGTCCGTAAAAGCTACTGAGTGCGGTTTGATATTCTCAGTTGAAAAAAACAAGGTACTCAATACTCTTACAATCCCATTGCCAAACTACCATATATGACATTGAGCTAGATCTTTGTCACAAATACAAATATCTCGGGGTGACTGTTAACGACACAGAACTCTTTATGAACTTAAAGGAAATATTGTGGGAGCGGCTGAAGCCCCTCAAGACTCTTGTTGGCAGAGAACATGGTATCAATGTTAACATTGCAAGACTCTTTTACTTGTCATACATACGGTCAGTCGTAGATTACCATGCCTTACACCTTATATAATTTAGGGAATCAGAGTTAACTTGTCTAGAAATTGTACAGAATGCAGCCATGAGGATCATTCTCGGTTCCCCCAAAACAACAAGGATTGTGAACATGAGAACGGAATTCAACTTACCCTCTATTTACGGAAGAATATCATACATTAATACTATATTTGATGTCAAAGCAATTAAAGAACCCCTATATATTACAGAGTTCCAAAGGCAACTTAAACATAAGATAGAAAATCCAACTTTGCATAACAATAGCGAGTCACACTCAAATTCATGGTTACAAGTAACATACAAATTCATACACCAATCAAATATGTCTTTGGGTTGATGAACGTTCTATTCCACCGTGGAAAATGTCGACAATGAACGTATTTTCTTATAATGTCCCTAAAAAAGACCACCAGCTATATATAAGCGTTTGAGCATCTTGAAACTCTGAGTAATGACTATGAGTGCTACACTGATGGATCCTTACAGTCTGGAAGTAGAGCAGGATGTGCTAATGTTGTATATAAAAACAATATTTTGCAGCACCAAGATTGCAGGAGGGTTCATGACTGGGCAAGCACTACACAAACTGAGTTGGCAGAAATACTCATAGCCACAGACTTTCTGTTGACTCAAGGCTCAGGAGTAATTTTCTGCGACTCGCAGAGTGCTCTCTAGGTCCTGAACACTCTTGATAATGGTGCTGGAAATATCGTAAATGATATAAGAATAAATGTACATCGCGACAAGAAACGGGGCCATGTTATACATTTTGTGTGGATACCCTCGCATGTTGGAATCACTAAACATGATCATGCTGATCGCTTAGCGAGGGCAGGATGTGATAAGCAAATTGTGGATATAGACTTTGGCATACCTCTTGCTAGGATCTCACACATAATAAGAACTTCCAATAGGGAGGCCTTGATGGAGCTGACAAACTCGCAAAGACCTGAAAGATGTAGCATAAAACATTTTAACCAGTTTTCGCAGGAGAGGTTCATATAAGACAAGAACAAGACAATGTGATATTGTGACTACAAGAATTAACCTTGGATACAGAATGTATTGGCTGGTCAGTTCAGCATGCAATGTAGAAGAAACTTAATGCAGACTTTGCAACGAAGAGTATAAACGAACACTTGAACATTACATTTCAGAGTGCCATATGATACAACCTTTCAGGCCACCTAGCATGAGGTATGCAGAGTTATGTAATTATTTCATAACATCAACTGTGCTAGAAGATGTACTTATTCTATATCCGAAATTCGGTATGTGATATCCTATTACAACATATATCAAATGTTTATTCACAGTTGATATACTATAGAATATAATCATGTTATTATCTTAATTTGTAATACAGTGTCAGCAGCAATGCCATGACTCTACATCAATGTATCAAAGCTTGCCCATGCCTGTGCAGTTAGCACAAAAAATCAAATAAAAGATGAATTAATAAATAAATTGTCCTGCAACATGTATCATGCACAAAGGGAAACAACTGCCTTTGCAAAAGAGTTATATCAGGTTCTATATTCCATATGATTTTCTTTGGTGATAGGTCCATTTGGATCTTTATTTGCATTTTTTTTCTCTCTCTCTCTCTCTCTCTCTTTCTTCCTCCTATTTTTCTCTTTCCTCTTCTTCCTTTATTCTTTTTTTATTCCCATCTCCTGTTTTATTATTATTATCATTATTATTGCCATTATCGTTATCTTTATCACTAACATTCATTTTTTATTATCACTATCATCCTTTTATTATTGCTATCGTCATTATGATTCTGATTATTATCATTATTGTTATTTTTGTTTAGTTGTCCTTGTTGTTATTATTATTGTTGTTTATTATTACAATCATTACCATTGTTATTATCATCCTTATTTTTCATATCATTAGCATTACCATCATTATCATTTCATATATCATCATCATTGCTCGCTTCCCTTTTCATCATCAATAGCAGCATCATGGTTATAATGATGACAACAACAATAGCAATAATATTGATGATAATAGTAGTAATGATAATAATGATGATAATAATAATAATAACAATAATTTTATTAATTATTATCATAATGATATGATAATAATGATGATTAGGATTATGATGATAATAATAATGATTATTATCATTATCATTATCTTTTTAATAGTGATGATAATAATGATAATAGTAATGATAATTGTAATGATGAGGATAATGATAACAATTATAATAATAACAATAAAGATAATGATAATATCAAGAGTAATAGCAATGGCGATAACGCTAATAGTAATAACGATAATAATTGCAATAATAAAAATGATGATAATGATAATCATAATTTTTTTTTATCATTATTACTACTAGTAGCAATGACTCGGTTATTATTATTACTATCATTATTATCACAATGATGTTAGAAAAACACTGGCATTGTTAATGACGCTGAAATTAGTAGAAGTAATACTGGTAATAGTGATGATGATACAAACAACTACCAAAATTGAATGATGATAATCATACTAAATATAACAATAGCATTAGCAAGAATGGTGAGCCATTACCTATGCTATAGTGTTATTGATAATGATTTGCATGGTTATAGTACTTTCTAATTAGGATATTAATGACAAGGATAATGGCGAGATTCATAGCAACGACGATGATGATAATAACAATAATGGGCTAATGGCAATCTATTTAGATATGATGGTAATGATGGTAAGGATCGTGATGTTCTCATGATGATGCTAATTTTAGAAATGATAACAATGATGATGATAATAATACTGATTATGATAATATTGATTACGATGATGATAATGAGAATGAGGATTATGATGATAATGACAATAATAAGGAAAATGATAATGATTTTGATAGTAATAATGTTGATAACAATGATAATAACAGTAAAGATTATAGTAGCATTAATAGAGACGATTATAATAATGATAATGAAGATGATAATGATAGTAGTAATGATAGTAATAATAAAAATGATAATAATGACAATGATGATAATGCTAATAAGAATAATCATAATAATGATAACAATGATTATAGTAATAATGATAATAGTAATAATGGTAATAATGACAGTGATGATGATAACAGGGTTGATAGTAATAATGATAATAAAAATTATGATAATCATAATGGTGCTGATTATGATAATAATAAGGACAATAATGATAATGATAATAATGATAAAAATTATAATGATAATGATAATAACAATGGTGATAATGAGAATAACAACAATAATAATAATCATAATAATGATAAGAACAATAATGATTCCGGTAAAGGTTATCAAAACAACAACAGCAATGATAACAACGATGATAATAGCAAAAACAGCGTTTTTTACACTGAGAAGCAGATCAAAATCTCACGATATCAATTTTTTTTTTTTCTACATTCTATTGTTGTTTGATTCACTAAAGCGATTTATGAATTGCTGAAAAATATTCTTTTATATTTCATAAATTTGGTTAACGTGATAAAGTATTTGAGGTGGTTTACAGTTTTATGATTTATCATGCCTCCAAAATTGTCTGAAAGAATTTTTTTAAATTTACAACAATAATAAATGAGTGTCAAGTGTATTACCTTTCGAAAGACATTTTCTCTTATTTCAGTAGTTTGTCTACTTATTTATGATTATTATGAACATTATTGTTATCATTGTTATTTTTATCATCAGCATTATTATTGTTATTATTATTATTGTCGTTATTGTTGCTTTTATTATTACCATCATCATTATTGTCATTATTTTTACAGGTATCATTATTACTGTTCACGTTATTATCATCATCGCCATCATTAGTAATACATCTTTAACAATCTTAGTTATAATTGACATTAATGATTAGCGTTACTCGAATCGCTAGCATTATATTGCGTGGAATAGCTGTCGTTTCCTTTTTTGGGCTGCCATTAAAACAAAAACCATTACTCTGCGTGTTCCTCATTTGCCCGAAGCCACGTGATGCCGTGCGAGTCAGTCTCAGTGTTGTATCGGTACACTTTCCTCAGTGTATTTAGCCACGTGATCAGTTCAAGGGGAAAATGAGCTCGTTTATTGGAGTTGATCATCGATATGAGCTATCTTATTGAAGGTATTTGTAGAATTGAATGGTTATGCCTTGCGTCTAGAGTTTGTACATGGTTTAGATGTTTTGTTATCATGCACTATACATCTTTGACGAGGCAGTGTTGTAAAAAATAAGTGATTGTAGGGGGACTGGAAATAATTGGGCACAATTCTACCTTTTATAACATTTATGAAGCTGCTTTTTATGTTTATTTGTTTTTTTTTTTTTTTGTTTTTTTTTTTTATCTTGTTATTATTTTCCCTTTCTTCTCCGTTTTATTCCTTTTTTCTTATAGTTTTGTAGACGGTGATGCGGTGACATCAATGAAAGAAATACAAAAATGGTTACTCTTATCAGATATAAAGATAATGAAATCAATTCACTTTCTTTCCTTTGATTTTATGATTTAAAAAAAGTTAAAAACGTGTCGCTGTCTGCATTAAAAAAACATCCGAACCGTTTTGTCACTTACTGAAGAAAATTCCCCAACTAAATATCATGCCTTTAGCGGTGAAATTATTGTCAGATCGTGTGCACAGCAGCAAGAATAAGTAGAAGAAATGCTAGAATTCCCAGGGTATATCTTATATCTCAAAAATGACCACTTTTTGGCAGTAATAATGAATAATACTGATAGCCACCACGAGCCAAAGTATATCATTCTGCCTCAGTGGTAATTATTATCTCTGTCCGAAAGTATCAGGCACAAACTTTTTCTGTAACTTTTTTTTTTTTTTTTTTTTTTTTTTTGAGGGGGTGAATACTCATAAAAGGAATTGCACTTTGACTTACACTCGCTGATTGATAAGGAGTATATGCAGAAATCGATAAATACGTAACATTCGGAGAAATGGATACTGATTGGAGTGTTGTGCTGCACCTGCAACAAGAAAGAGTTATGCTATTGCTGCTGGTTAATAATACTCCCATACATACACACATACAAACACACACACACACACACATACACACACACACACACACACACACACACACACATATATATATATATATATATATATATATATATATATATATATATATATATGTGTGTGTGTGTGTGTGTGTATATGGCCTATAATCATTCATCAATTTGTTTGCATATTTAGGTATATGTGTGCGTGTGTGCCTGTGTTTGTACGTTTGTGTACATGTATAAGTGTGGGTGGGTGAGGATGTGTGGTGTGTGTGTGTGTGTGTGTGTGTGTGTGTGTGTGTGTGTGTGTGTGTGTGTGTGTGTGTGTGTGTGCATAGTTTGCACACAGATACACTAATGGAAAAAACTTTTCAGATCCAATAACTCCAGTGATGACGCCGGTGAGGAAAAGGTTGCCGTTGCGCCTGGTGCTGCTTCTCTTCTCCCTTCCCGCCGGCGAGGCTCAGGCTGGTAAGGAGCTCCTGTTGTCTTGCTGCCGGGGGAAGGTAGGAGGGGGCGAATGTAGAAACGAAGAATGGGGGAGAGAGAGAGGGAGATTGGCTGATAGTTATATTGGTAGATAGGTAGGGAGTTAGAATGGATGGATAGACAGACGAACAGATAAAGAGATAAAACGGTGGGAGAGAGACAGAGACAGACAGACAGAGAGAGAGAGCGAGAGAGAGATAGAGATAGAGAGAGACAGTGAGAGGGAGAGAGACAGACAGACAGAGAGATAAAGATAGATAGAGACACAGAGAGAGAGAGACAGTGAGAGAGACAGGCAGACAGAGAGAGAGAGAGATAGAGATAGAGAGAGACAGAGACAGTGAGAGAGAGAGAGGGACAGAGAGAGATAAAGATAGATAGAGACAGAGAGAGAGGGAGACAGAGAAACAGAGAAAGGAGATTTGAGATACATGAAAAAAGCAATAGAGAGACAGGGAGCCAAAACACCAATAACACTACCCCCTTCCCTCTCCCCCAGTGGACGCGCCCCCGAGTGCCACCGCCACCCAGGTGCCGATTCTCTTCCTTCAGAAGTCCGGCACGCCCTCTTCGGAGAGCTTCGCCCGCTTGGTGACGCCCTTCCCGGAGCTCCTCAGCTTCAGCGTCTGTTACCGCATCCGCCTGGCCAGGTTCCGCGAGGAGTCGACGCTCATGTCCTACGCGTTGTCGGATGATCTTGATAACGTAATGCGGATGGGTGAGTGGCATCCGCACATGGGAGAGCTGTCCAGAGCAGTATGTGCAGTATATGCATGTTGTTGGACTGCTGTCGTCTATCATAACTTTATCAAAAGTTGTTCTAGACTACCGACTCTCCTGATCTGAGTCTGTTTCCATGTCCCTAAATTGCCCTGTCTTGTTTGTTGCGTCTTAAAATGGTTTACAAAGTTTCATACAGATAAATAATATATATGAGAAGGCAAGATCATCGACATATTTGATATTAGTATCTTTATATATGAAAACGATTTGAAGGATGTATTATGGAACATCTTTGCATGTTTTTATTTTATATATGATTTGATAGCTTGTTTACTATGACAATATGATATAAACTGAATAATATGATATAGCAATAGTACACTGCAGCATATAGCCTGTAGTTCAGTCTAATCAGTGAGGTTTATCCAAGATTTATCCACCTCATACTGAAACTGCCCCCTAATCAAGCAGTTGCGTGTAGCCACGTTCACACAAAAATAACGGACTCCTACACGCGTTGTAACTGCGACGCGCACGTAATTTTCCCCGTGTGACCCTGCCTTCAGAAACTAGGCGATGCGTGTCTAAAACCGCGACTTACTTAGCCGCATCGTAAGAAAAACTCGCGCGTTATCAGGGATTCGTGGTGATAGAGTGCCCGTGTGACTGCACTTTTAGACAGGAATGTAGCCAATATACATGAATCCAATATACGTGTACATAGCATAAACCTACATACCACATATAGCCGTATATTTTCATTAGATGTTCTGCATCAGCATATTAGCCATTCCTTCTTTGCAGATCATCGAATGACGGGGTACAAGGTCTCGCTACACAGCAAGTGGGCCACAACCAAGCTCAAGACGCCGCTGCGCTCCTGGACCCACTTCTGCTTCACCTTCGACCAAGGAACGGGCGAGTGGCGCATCTACCTCAACGGGGAACGTCGTGAGGAAGGTTCCTTTTCCGGTGTGACTGTTACTGTCGATTCAGGCGGCGCTTATATCATTGGTAAGAACTCCTGTCCCCCTTTCTTGTATAAGAAGCTGATTTATGGTCCTTTACAAGACTGCGTAAGTTAGAGCATCACTAACGCGGAATCTTGGTCAATGGCAGGTCAGGAACAGGACAGTCTCGGCGGAGGGTTCCATCGCGATCAAAGTTTCAGCGGAGAGATCACCGAACTAAACTTCTGGGGACAGGTTCTCGACGACTACACCATCATGCAAGTGAGTCTTTCTTCTGCACCATGCAATTATCACCTCATGGAGATTTAATACTCTTTAAGCTTGGTTGTCCGAATAGATAATCGCAGTCGGAGTAATAATACGCGACATTATTCACCAGATCGCCGCGTGTGAAGTGGAACAGGAAGGGGACGTCCTGAGTTGGACACAAATGTCTTGGAAGCTCGAAGGGGAGGTGCAATGGTCAGTGCAAGAGAGGGAGAGCGTTTGCAACACAGCTAGCCGAAAAATTACAATTTTCCCAGACCGTTTCGCACTCAAAAACGCCATCACTCTGTGTCAGGTAATGAAGTTCATAGTATTAATCATAAAAATAAAACATGATGCCGTTGAAGATGATGATAATAATGTTAACAATAGTGAAAATGATGATAATGACAATGATAGTAATGATAATGATAATCATAATGACAATGGTAATAATGATAAAGCAGTACTACTACTGTACCCGTATTACAAATACCGGTATTGATAATGATTATGATAACTATTTTCTTGTTATTTTTCATATCATTATAATGATAATTATATATATATATATATATGTGTGTGTGTGTGTGTGTGTGTGTGTGTGTGTGTGTGTGTGTGTGTGTGTGTGTGTGTGTGTATGCATATATATATATATATATATATATATATATATATATATATATATATATATATATATATATATATATTCCATAGATAGTTGGAGGTTCATTATCAGTTCCGATGAACAACAAAGAAAACACATGGATGTACGAGTCCTCCAAAAACCGCTCCGGGTACTGCTCGGGTGGCCAAGGTTCCGCCTACCTGTGGCTGGGTGCAAACGACATGAGGAGAGAAAGCCAATGGGTGTATTCGACGTCCGGGGCCCCTTTGACGTGGGAGGGGCCCTGGCGAGGCTCTGGCCCCAATGGGGGTAATGTCGAAAACTGCCTGGTTATGCTGACTGGCAACTTCCCGGGGCTTTGGTCGGACATCGCCTGCCTCGACTCCTATTCCTTCTGCGTTCCTTGCGAATTCGACCGCTTGTCAGTCCTCTACCTGAAGGGCCCCATAGTGTGTGAAGGATCGCCGATTAACAAACAATATGTTGTGTCCGACGAGAAGAATGGCCGCCCCTTTCTTTCTGGGTTCCTCCATACTGACATCTTCTGGGATCCAAGTGCTGGGAGCTGGGTTCTTCAGTCTCTCAAAGTATACTTATTATTTTCCCTAATAAGCTGTTTGCTGTACATAATTTTCATGAAAAAACGGTGACCTTTATTAGTAACGAGCATTATGTGTAACGGTGATTTTACATAAATACTCATTTTCTCCGCAGGTGAGAGATGTTAAAGCCACATGGACACCTTCAAGGGAAGGGATGTATCCGTTCGGCACACACCGGTGGACGCTGGACGGTGAGGTGTGTCAGATGCAAGCAGGTACCGAGATACAGCTCACGTTGTCTGTCTGCGGCAAGGGGGAATTCACCTGTGCTGATGGTAACTGCATCGACCTCTCTCTGAGGTGTAACCTACGTATCGACTGCCCTGACGAGAGTGACGAATCACTCTGCTCCGTGGTCGACATCCCGCCTGGGTATAACACCAATATCCCCCCTCCATCCGCATGGAAGGGAAATCCCCTGGACGTCAAGTTAGGAATCCAGCTGATCGCCTTCCCGTCCATTGTCACGCAGGACCTATCCATGACGGCGACATTCAAGCTCTCTCTACAGTGGAAGGACATCAGGCTGAACTACTTGAACCTCAAGGAGGATCGCAGTCTCAACAAACTCTCCTCCAAAGACGTGGATGATATCTGGACTCCGAGGGTGCACTTCAGCAACGCTCTGGGCAACGTGTTTACTAACCTGGGCCCCGGCTCCAGGCTCGAGTGTTTACGGGAGAGTCCGTCCTCGCCCGGACCGCCTCACCTGCCCGTGGAAGGTATGACAAAGTCTTCAAATTACGGTAAAGGGGAATCGATAGAGGTAGGTGGCAGGCAAGCTTCTCGGCCCGTTAACGCCGGAAATGTACGTAGTCTAGACTTTTTTAGACATAAATGTTTATATGTGCTGTCACGAAAGAATCAGTTAGGCCTACCCAACATCGCGTGTTACCCCATTTCTTGAATTTTCGTTTTTTATATTCTTATTTTTTTACTTTTATTATTGTTATTAAATTTATGATAATATCAACGATGATAATGATAACGTTATTAACGAGAATAATGTTATAATAAATCTTTTTTTTTATTCCAAAAATTAATGATTATTTAAATGCTTTATTTTTTCACTTGTTATATGCGTGGGTTTAGAAACGCAGTAATGTTCAACAGATTTTATGTATAAATCCCTAGGTAAATTCGCCAAATAGATATTTATTTTTGTTACCCCTAAATTGCATAATAGTTTTCTGTAGTACAGTATTTGGAAGGTAAACTTACATATTTAAACTTTCTGTGTATCATAGTGGGTAAATTTGTAATATAGAACGTTCACATTCACAATTAGTTTGGATTACTAAACAGACATAAATATCAGATGTAATAATAAACCGAAATGTTCATACAATAATCTAACCATAATATTCAAGACCTTTACGCGATCACCTAACCTCACCTTTTGTCACACAGTCAATATCTTCTCCGGAGGAGACAACAGCTTGGAAATGAGTCAGCTGTACCACGTGACTTACACCTGCGAATTCGACCTTGTTATGTTCCCTTTTGATTCTCAGGTAGGATAGCTACTCACCTTCCACCTCCTTCTTCTTCGTCTTCACATTTTCTTCTTTTTCTTTCTTTTTTTTCCTTTTTCTTAATGTTTTCTTTTTTCTTTATTTTTTATTTTCTTTTGCTTTCTCCTTATTTTTTTCGTTTTTGTTTTCTTTTCGTTCTTCTTCTTATTTTTCTTCGTTTTCTTCTACATGTCTCGTCTTCTGTTTCTTCTTTTTTTCCTCTTCCGTTTTATCCTCTTTGCCTCCTCCTTCTTACAAATGGATGTAAGCATTTTATGAGTACGGCAGCAGAGAAAGGATACTGTAAGCATTTCATATTGATTTAATAATTAACAATATTCACCACAGTGAAACACCATAAACACCTAAACAACCACATGTTATCTATCAATCTATCTATTTTGACAGGTATGTTCTCTGCGGTTTACCATGGCATCAGCCTCGGCACCGTATTTGCGTCTAACTGCTTTCAGTGCCTTCTACTCGGGACAGAAGGACCTCATCGAATATACAATCCGTGTGTATTAAAGACCTCCATAAACCTAGCTTTCGACTTCATCCAGTAGCTTCAGTGATATTGTCCATGAACATTTGTGCACTGATAGTGTTATTTTTTATAATGGAATAGGAATCTCAAGTTTGGTTATAACGTAACTAGGTATGTCTTCGAAAAGGGTATGCAATTTTAGGAATTGACCTGAGACTTTTAGGAATCTCAAGTTTGGTTATAACGTAAATAGGTATGTCTTCGAAAAGGGTATGCAGTTTTAGGAATTGACCTGAGACTTTTGAATAGCATACGTAAGGAACACATGCTTAGCCTTTGCTGAAATGTGTGGCCACTGATGAACGCTGTTAAAACATTGCTATCGTATCAAAATAGGTACGGTAGATGTGAAACCCTTGTTTTCATTAGTACTTCCAACTTCCATAATTATCTTCCTTTCCCCCCTCCTTCGCCAGGTAACGTAAGCGTAGACGAGGGGACAGACGGCGATTTCTCCTCGGTCACCGTGTTCGTCCGCTTCTCCAGACGGTACGAGTTCTACATCCTGACGCTGTACATCCCAACGACTCTCCTTATCCTCATCGCCTACAGCACCTTCTACTTCAACCCCGTCATCTTCCAGCCTCGCATCATCGTCGCCATCACGGCGCTGCTCGTCCTCTCGTCCTTGTTCACTCAGGTGGGCTTGGGCTGTCCTTTCCTGCTGCTCGCGGGGTTTTTGGTTTTCTTCGATTGGTGATTTAGGGTTTATGGCGTTTGGAATCATATATTTATATTTGTGGTGTGTGTGTGTGTGTGTGTGTGTGTGTGTGTGTGTGTGTGTGTGTGTGTGTGTGTGTGTGTGTGTGTGTGTGTGTGTGTGTGTGTTAATAT
>BOPN01004659.1:32500-35000 GCA_017312705.2 Penaeus japonicus
GAAGAAGAGTTATTGCGAAAAATCCGTTTTTTTTTTTCATTACGCGAGTGGTAATTAGGAGTTAGGAGCTCTTCTTGGGCATCAAAATTACCAGAAAGATCGCATTTAGGGGGGTAGAGCATACTTTTGAAGTCCTAAGACATGTCGTTAAGTAGTTATAATGACAAGTGTACTTTTTGCTAAGACGCATAGGACGAGATAGCCTTCAATTCAAGATTTTTTGGCTCTTAACAAGCTGGTTGTTGAGTGACGAGAATCATCATTTTAATAAAACTGGATTCCAAGGGCTAAATATATCAAGTTTGAAAGCTAACATTGAGTTTTACACTTAGAAAAATTGAATAAATCTCAGAGTTGATTGAAATATGGATATGGTTTAAAAATAAAAGTCCGAGCTAGTTTGTTTTCTGCGTATTCTTGATTTTTGGGCCGGCTGTTTCCTTTTGGGAGGTCTAGAGGGAGCATTAGGGATATTGATGCACATCTTCTTACATCCACACATGTTAGTGCACAAGACGCCTTTCTTTGAGCACTTGCATACCCCTCCACATCTTTTAGAAACATCTTTTTGTTTGCAGGAACAGGTAACACTGAGTTCCTCTGGTATAAGGAGTAAGTTCTTAGCAGGCAAAAGTTCACCATCTTCAATGTACCATTGGTAATCGCAGGGATCCAGAGAAACGTAGCTTCGGTTCAACAGGTTAGACTGCTCCTTCACAGTGTAATACCACCTTGGGATATGCCCCTTTACAATGGAATGGGAGGTTGGAGGGAGGTCGAAAACAGAGTCATCTTTTCCATACTCTAGAGCTCTCAAAGCGTCAAATGTCACACAAGGTGAGTTTGATTTCTGAATTACTTTGACAAGGTACTCCTCGCATTTCTTTACTTTCTCATCAGTTAGCTCCCCTTTTCCAAAGCCGCCTAGATACATTTCAGGGATTGCATCTAATGCAGACAACTTTGTGCCAACTCTCGATAGCGTGTCACACCCTGTACCAATATGTGCAGCTAACAGAACTTTCACCAAGGGTTTCGGCATCCTGTTATGTAAATGGTGAATCGGGATATATCTCTTTGTCGTGCCACTTCCAAATCGAATCCATACCTTCTGAATCCCTTTGTCTTTGAACTGTTTAAAGTAGTTTAAGATTAAAACTAAAACATCGGTATCGTTCGAGAGCACGACAAAGTTTGTGTAACCCTGAAAATAGGCTCGATATGACATATTATTCTACTGTCTGCCTCTTCTATGGACGATTTTAGAGGCTCTACATCGAATTCTTGGTGGCCTATAATGGCTTTGCATGGATGTACTTCATCATCGTCGACAGTGCCACTAAGGACAATATTCACATTGCTTTCCCTGGCGATCTCGAGTGCAGTCTTTGAAAAAAATCTTTGAAGCTTAACTTTATTCGACGAACATCCCCAAAACTTTTCCATTTGGGTTGGTAATTTGGTTTTTGCATCAATTCTAGCAATTTCAAGGATGTCTCCGGCTCTCCTATTTCTTTCGGCTGCTTTCAAAGAGAGAGAGACATAGCTGTCAAAAACGACATCATTGCTGAAATCTGGGAGTGTGCTAGGCTCCCAAAGTCAGGATTCATGGAAGCTTTGACCCGCTCATTCCTTTGAAAAGACATGAAGTCGACAATTAGGCTTGTCGAAACAGGTACTCTCTCTATATCATTATAATGTTCGGGGCTGAGGTATGCCGCCTCGTCCTATGCGTCTGAGCAAAAAGTACACTTGTCATTATAACTCCTTAACGACATGTCTTAGGACTTCAAAAATATGCTCTACCCTCCTAAATGCGATCTTTCTGGTAATTTTGATGCCCAAGAAGAGCTCCTAACTCCAATCAGAAGCTGAGTTATCTGGTGGAGGCCAAAATTACCACTCGCATAATGAAAAAAACGGATTTTTTCGCAACTCCTTCAACGACATAAAATGGGACTTCAGAAACCTGCTCTACCCCCTTAAATGCGATGATTAGGGTCATTTTGGTGCCAAGAAGAGCCTCTAACTCTGATCAGAAGCTGAGATGAGAGCTTTATTAGTCGCGTCAGTGCCGAAAAAGGGCGTGGTCAATTGCGCGCGAGGGACACACTGCAGAATATTTGCGAGCCAAATATGTGTCCAAAGGGTTCCTTAAAGTATTCCAACAGTCAAATCGCGGGTCGGAAGATGTATAAGCGGAATTGTCGTCAGGTCCTGCATTAAAAAGATGTTAGGAACTTTATCTGATCGGCATTATGTGTGTGTGTGTGTGTGTAGATAGATAGATAGATAGATATAGATAGATGGTGTGAGTGTGTGTGTGTATGTGTGTGTGTGTGTGTGTGTGTGTGTGTGTGTGTACATATACATATACACACATACATATATATATGTGCATGTATATGTATGTATATATATATATATATATATATATATATATATATATATATATATATATATATATATATTTATATATATATATATATATATATGTGTG
>BOPN01004659.1:42500-47500 GCA_017312705.2 Penaeus japonicus
AGTTATTCCGATCACTATGTTTGAAGTTAAAGTCTATAAGAAAATAAACAAGAAAATCAAGTAAAGAACAAAACGAGTTTTTTGTGAGTTAAGACTCAAAGAAACATTTAAAACAAGTTAAATCAATTTCCTTGAAACATAAAAATCTTGTAAATGATAACAATTAACAGGACATTAATAAAAAAATCACTATAATCAGATCTTTATCTAAAGCTTTCATTATCGTTTTACGCAAAAGTAAAATATTATTTTCTGTTGACATTGCTTCCTACCAGTTTATTTATGGTTATTATTATTAACAGTTTTTACCATCATCATTATTGCTAATGTTTTTATGTTTTGTTATTATCATCCTTTTTACTATTAATTTTATTAACATTGTTATGATCATTACTATCATTTGTTGTTATTATGATGATCATCATTATAATTATCTTTATCGTCTTAATTGTTGCTGTAATATTTTTTATCATTGTTGTTGTTATTATGATTGTTATTGTGATGATCCTTATCATTAGTGTTGCTATTGTTGCTATCACTATCACTATCATTACTGATTCTATCAATATCATTGTTATCATTACTGCCATCATCATTAGTTACATAATCATTTATCATCCTTATTTTCATCATCATCATTATCATTGTGTATCCGTGAACCGCCCACCCTTCCGCAGAGAGCGGGGAATTCCGACCCGCTACCTGATGCCTCTCAACCCGAAGCCTTCGAACTTGATGCCTTAAATCCCGATGCTGTGGCTGGGTCCTACGTCTCCCCTTTCGCTCGTCCATTCCCCTTCCCCTCCTTGCCCCTCCCTCTCTCTCTCTTTCTCTTTCTCTCGCTCTCTCTCTCTCTTCCTCTTTCTCTCGCTCTCGCTCTCGCTCTCGCTCTCTCTCTCTCGCTCTCTCTCTCTCTCTCTCTCTCTCTCTCTCTCTCTCTCTCTCTCTCTCTCTCTCTCTCTCTCTCTCTCTCTCTCTCTCTCTCTCTCTCTCCTTCCTCTACCCCCCTTGCCTCCCTCTTCGTCTCTTCCGGTATCTATTCTTGCCTCTTTATACTTCTCTGCCTCTCTCCCTTCCTGCCTGTCTCTCTTCCTCTCCCTCTCCCCTTCTTGCCTCTCTCTCCTCCTTTCCCTCTCCCCCTTCTTGCCTCTCTCTCCTCCTCTCCCTCTCCCCTTCTTGCCTCTCTCTCCTCCTCTCCCTCTCCCCTTCTTGCCTCTCTCTCCTCCTCTCCCTCTCCCCTTCTTGCCTCTCTCTCCTCCTCTCCCTCTCCCCTTCTTGCCTCTCTCTCCTCCTCTCCCTCTCCTCCTTCCTCCCTGTCTCTTCTTCTCTCCCTCTCCCCCTTCTTGCCTCTCTCTCCTCCTCTCCCTCTCCCCCTTCTTACCTCTCTCTCCTCTTCTCCCTCTCCCCCTTCCTCCCTGTTTCTTCTTCTCTCCATCTCCCCCTTCTTGTCTCTCTCTCCTCCTCTCTCTCTCCCCCTTCTTGCCTCTCTCTCCTCCTCTCCCTCTCCCCCCTTCCTCCATGTCTCTTCTTCTCTCCCTCTCCCCCTTCTTGCCTCTCTCTCCTCCCTCTCCTTTCCCCCTCTTGCCTCTCTCTCCTCCTCTCCCTCTCCCCCTTCTTGCCTCTCTCTCTCTCTCTCTCTCTCTCTCCCCCTTCTTGCTTTCTCTCCTTCTGTCCTTCTCCCCTTCTTGCCTCTCTCTCCTCCTCTCCCTTCCCCCTTTCTTACCTCTCTCTCCGCCTGTCCCTCTCCCGCTTCTTACTTCTCTCTCCTCCCCTCCCTTTCCCCCTTCTTGCCTCTCTCTCTTCTTCTTTCTTTTTCCTTGTCCTCTCCTGTTTCATTATTATCTAAAGTCTCACGTGATCTTTTTTTTTTTTCTTTTTTTTTTTGCAACAAAATCATGAATCCCATATTAAAAACGACGTCGCACTTTTAAATAAAAAAACATAGATATTCTAATCAGGAATGCAATAACCTCAGGTCGGTAATATAGTTATTAATGGCAATAACAACCACAGTGATTGAAAACATCTCGCTCTCTCCATTGCTACAAATTTTCTTCCTAGTGGCGCGAGAGCAAGTGCAGAGCATTGAGTTGTATATGTGCGTGGTCATTCTGTATTGTTCCTGCTGAACAGTCGGTGAAGTAAAAGAGAGACTAGGTTTAGTTAGCATTTTCCTGCTTCCTTGTCTCGGTTCGACGGAGTGGCGCTTATTTGTCTCGATCTTTACGCGGAAGGAGATGCGGTTATACTAAATGCTTCTTTTTTTTCATATATAAATGGCATGATGCTAGGAGAATCTCAGGATAGAATACAATGTAATTTGAGGCTTTATGTTCGAGTCTGTAATATATTCATAAAGCTCTAACTTATTAGAAGAATTATTAAAATATAAACTGTTATTCGTATTGACTAAACAAGAGTTTGCCTTTAAAAAAAATACATAGTTCATTCTCTATCGTGCAGAAAAAAAAATCCGTACAAAAAGGGAAGATTGCATCATCATGCTTATCTATCTTTTGTGTATTTCCTCAAACTACGCTCTCCCTCGTGCTCTGCCACAAAGCCCTCGGGATTAGTGAGTCAGTCCGCTTTAGCATGAGGCTCAGTAAGCGATCTCGAACTCGACTGTTTCTTAGGTGTTGTTTGGGCGGCTTGGATTCTGCTTCGTCATCCTATCCTTTCGAGGGACTATTTTCCCTCTTCGGTCAGATTGCCTGGTGTTATAACAGGTGAGAGATCTTTTGATGAATTCATAAACTCTCTCCCTCCCTCTTACTCTTATCTCTCTCTCTCTATCTCTCTCTCTCTCTACCTTCTCTTTCTATATGTATCTATATCTCTCTCTTTCTATCTTTTTCTTTTGACAAGTGTCTTTATCAATTCAACGTTTGGCAGCAAATAGCATGTGTATGGGGAGAGGGTATCACTTTTAGTAATTTGTCTAGTACTTTACACACACACACACACACACACACACACACACACACACACACACACACACACACACACACACACACACACACACACATGCATATATATATATATATATATATATATATATATATATATATATATATATATATATGCACTGAACGTAACACTGCCAGCGCCATGAGCCATTCACTTGGCCTTTCGACAAATCTGTTTGGAATCTAATCATATCGCTTTCTCCCTTCCGGCATCGTGGTTTAAAGGCGTTGAATTTCATTCCATACAGGCATGGAACACATTTGCCTTGTAAAGCACAACTGATGTTTATGACAATGCACCGTATCATTTTTGGCATCATCCATATTTGCATTATACGATGATGAGTAACAACCAATACTTCCAGTTTAAGAGTAAGGATTGAATCAAGTAAAAACCGACGAGAGACTGAACGTTACCAAATTATCTCCGTTAAACCACTCTAGTTTCCATAGTATGATTCAGGATCGAATGATCTGCATTATGCACGCAAACACACGTTCCTGTGGCGGGAGAAGAACAGCGAGCGACTTGTACGAACCGCGGGATGTGTATTACATGTGTCTCGTGTTGTGTTTGGCCAATGGTTCAGCTGTCGTTTCTCCGTATTGCTTCCTGCTAACTAACCCTTGATGGGCTTCTGAATGAACTTGCTTTATAACGAATAACAACATCCGAAAGTTAAAAAAAAACAAAAATGCTTGAGATTCATTGTAAGGAATAAGTGCGTAGTATGATTAATAGGGTAAGCAGAACACCATCAATAACAACAGTATTAAAGATAATGATGATTGATAGTACGATGATTATAATGATGATATGAATGGTCATAAATATGTAAAGCTGGTAACCATCTGGTATATGGTTACAAGGGATGATAAAAAAGACGATCATTATTTCTTAAGTTGACAACGTTGTTCGTGGTCTAGAAGGAATATTATAATTAATGTGATTATCATCATCATTATCATTGACATTATCATTATCATTATCATCATTATTATTATCATTATCACCATCATCTTCATCATAATAATAATCATCATCATTATTATCATTACCATTATCATTATCGCCATTACAATCATCATCATCATTATTATCATTATTATTATGATCATCATTACCGTTGTTGCTATTGGTACTATTATCGTCATTATTAATATTATCATCCTTATTATCATTATTTTATCAATATTACTTTTACTGTTATTTCTCTTATAATTATTACTACTGTTATCATAATTATTATCATTACTCTTATCATTGTTGCCATTATCATCACCATCATCACTTTTTGTTATCATTATCATTATCTCTATCATTAACATCATTGTTGTAGTTGTTATCATTATCATTATCACTGTTATTAATATTGTTATTACAATTATTACTAATATCATCATCATCATCGATACCATCATTAACATCATCATTTCATCAATATATATGCATATATATATATATATATATATATATATATATATATATATATATATATATATACTAATTCTATGACAAAAACAATTGTAGGCAGGAAGTATCATCATCAAGCAATGCGATGAATCTAGGCTACAAGGCACTAGGTGGGACTAGGTAGGAAGTGCGATAGGGTTAGGCAGTGAGATGGGTCCAGCCAATACGGTTATAGATGGGACTAGAAGGTAAGCGTGATGGGACCAGGTAGTAAAGCACTAGATGGGACTAAGCAATACATGTGGAAGGACTAGGCAATAGATAAAGTACTAGATATATGTAAGCAATACGGACTAGGGACTAGGCAGAAAAGTACTTGATATGACTAAGCAGTACGTGTGAAGAGACAAGGTAATGGGATGGGTTTGGCAGCAAGTGTGATGGGACTATTTAAGTATATATATGTGTGTGTGTGTGCGTGTGTGTGTGTGTGTGTATGTGTGTACTGGATTGAAATAGAAATAGGGGGGTGGGGGAGTAAGGAGAGAGTGTAACCCACTAACTGCCACCATTTCTAACCCACTAGTTGCCAGTAGTTGTAACCCGCTAGCTTCGCC
>BOPN01004659.1:65356-70356 GCA_017312705.2 Penaeus japonicus
TCTCGAAGTCTCTCGACCTGATCAACGTGATGTCCTACGATCTGCACGGCGCCTGGGACGACTACACCCACCACCAGTCTGGTCTCTACGCCCACCCTCTCGACGAGGGAGATAACCTCTACTTAAATGTGGTATGGATCTGGAAAACACACGTATTATCAGGGTACCATAGTGAGTTCAGAAAACATTGGGAGGCATATCTCTTATATGTTGGATGGTTTTACTATCATTGCATTGGCAGCTGATGAAGAAGTTATTCAAGATGTATAATCCAGAGACGGAATCAAAAGGATATGTAAAGTAAGATACAACGCTCGGCATTTATAAATCTCTTCCAGGACTTTGCAATCAGTTACTGGATCGAGAAGGGAGCTCGCCCCGGCCAGATCGCCCTGGGTATTCCGCTGTACGGCCGCTGCTGGACCCTTGCCAGCCAGCAGGAAACCGGCTATTACGCCCCTGCACACCAGCCTGGCGCGGCAGGAGACTGGACCAAGAGTCCTGGCATGCTTGGCTATAATGAGGTTATTATATTGCTTTTCGTACTCGATACAAATATGAAAGACAAAAATCCCCGCAATTTAAATTTTGCGGAAATCTGCATGATGTGAAACGTGCTTTCTCCTTTTTCTGCAGATCTGTTACATGCAGACGACACAGGACTGGACTGTGGTCGATGACCCTGCCATGCACGAGCCCTACACATACTACTTCCCAATGAACAACATCTGGTGCTCCTACGACCACGCTGCCTCGGTCGTTACCAAGGTGGGGATGAATTTCTCTCTGGACACAGAACCTTCTTCATGTAAGACTAAAACATAACTGATGCCTTATGCCCACATCCACAGGCAGAGTATGCGAAGAGCAAAGGTCTGGCTGGCACAATGGTCTGGAGTGTGGAGACCGACGACTTCCGCGGGTTGTGTCACAACCGCAAGTACCACCTCATAAAGACCATGGTTGAGGTGTTCGGAGGCGGCTCCATCACTGAGCCTCCGCCCCTCCCTACAACTACCAGGGTATGTAGAATTCAGCTTGTTTTCGATTCTTTTAGAATAGTCTTCATATACGCACGGCATTACTTACTAGTCGTTTAGAAAACGTCCATATATCTGCAGTTTCTACCTTTGCATTATCAATGAAACCAATTCACTGCCCCTGAAACCACTTGCAACGGGCGATCTCTCACCGCAGGATCCGAGCGAGCCGACCACCACGACCAGGGCTCCTCCCCCGCCTGGCATCCACTGCACCACGCTCGGCCTCAACCCTGACCCGCTGGATTGCACGCACTACTACCTGTGCTCTCTCGTTAGTGCCACATTATGTTCTGCTGCTCTGCTTGAACTATGTTCCGCTTTGTGAAAGCACATGCTTATTCGCTTTGCACATTATTGGTATTATACAGATTTGGCGCCATGCATCAAAAGTACACAAGGTAATGAACACCTAAGACCGCTGCATTATCCCCAACAGAACACTTCAGGCGGCTTCGACGAGAAGGAGGAGGTGTGCCCCGAGGGGACGCTCTTCAACCCTCAGAGCTTCTACTGCGATTGGGCTTCTTCGGTGTGTTATCTCGGCGATAACGTCTGCCCTAATGACTGCTAAAAAAAAAAACTCCGTGAGGGTTAGACAAAAAAAAAAAAAGTGCCGCAGATACAAGATTTCCAAGACGCTAACGAATTCATCTCGTTATCACAAGAATAAAAGGTCCAGTGGGTAGAATCTACTCACTGCTAAACAAAGTGTAAATAAACTGTGGCACAATTATTTTTGTTTTAACAGTTACACCCAAGGAATTAAAACAAAGATCGGATTCAACATTCATCCTGGTCGTCCTGTCTTGAGCACTAAATCACAATACTAATTCAAAGTTTACTACCTTAAGACATTGGGGTAAATAACATGTGGGTGTGATTCCGAAGTAACGGATCCACGTTAATATTGCTATTTTACAATTCATGTTATATGATAATATAGCGAGTCACAATTTATACAAATTAATAAACATTACAATACACATGGCAATATAGAAGTACAATAAAGAGTTGTCAGCTAAAGGTTTCATATCCCTATCTACTTATTTCTGACACACACACATTCATACACACACACACACACATATATATATATATATACCTATACATGTATACATCCATCCATATATATAATATATATCTATATCTATCTATCTATATATATATATATATATATGTGTGTGTGTGTGTGTGTGTGTGTGTGTGTGTGTGTGTGTGTGTGTGTGTGTGTGTGTGTGTGTGTGTGTGTGTGTGTCACACACACACACACACATACACACACATATATTTATATATATATATATATATATATATATAATTTCGAGCACAAGATCAATGCGGTCCCCGAACTTTAATGGCTTTGTTTTCTTTCATGTCACGTACACACTTATATGTGTGTCCATGTGTATATTAATGTGTGTGTATATACTGTATATATATATATATATATATATATATATATATATACATATATATACATATATATATATATATATATATATATATATATATATGTATGTATGTATGTATGTATGTATGTATATGTATATATATGTACGTAGATATACAGAAGGAAAATCAGCTTGTATTTAGATGCTGATCATCCAAAGAACTTCCTTCAAACAAGAATGAGGAAGTGAGAAACATCAAAATCACATGGCGATAGATGCCTTGGGAGTATTTTGTCACGTGAAGATAATAAACGTGAATTCTACCAGCTGTGTCTGATTAGTACATAGGGTTTTCTGACTAAAAATTGTTCTGAATAGTTTCAGAATACTTCCCAGCTTAAAATGCTTCATTCTGTTGTATGAAGGATGCTTTTATTCGGTTGAAGTATTATAAGCAAAAGTAGGAATTTTGCACATTCTGTTTAGTATACAAACACCCATGTATAATCACATACACATTTGCAAAAGTACTAATAATAATACTGTTGTCATTGTCATTTTTATGTATAAATATCACTACTAATACCACTACTATTATCATCTTTATATTTCATCATCAGTATGATTATTATCATTGTCATCATCACCATCAATTTTATCATCATCATCACAAGACAATAGTGATGGTGGTAAGGTTGATGGTAATAGTGATAATGATAGATACTGATCAAATACAATAATATATTTTTTAAGCGATTATAGGATTATAGGATTTAACGGGATAATTAATCAATGACGATTTCTTCACGAAGCAGTAATGCAAGATCGGTCATCATCTTTTGGAAGATTTTTTTTTTTTTTTTTTTTTTTTTTTTTTTTTTTGTAACATTTGCTCTTTGACGGTGGATCCTTAGTGGTAACCCCCCCCCCCTCACAGTAACTTACTCAATTTCTTTTCAAAACTAACCAAACTCAAAATCAGCTGAGAATCCATGTGTTCCTAAAATGGTTTGTACTCCAAGTCTAGGACAATGATGCCTAATATGCCCAACATAGATATTACTTTCTTAGCGTGGTATGCTTATATAAGATATTGGTAACAAAGAGTACACTAAAAATATGCATTTTTCTCTCGTGTAAGTATTATGATAAGACCACCCCCATGTCACGGATTTTCCACGATTTTCCAATACTTTCCACGATTTGCCACGCTTTTGACACGAACATCCGCTTTTAAAATACCAATTGCGACATATTCATGTCATGTACTCGGCGCACTAGGGACTCAGAATACGGCTGACTGTCAGGGTTTCCCAAACTTCCAAGCACCTTGAAGCCCCTGAGCAGGCAAAAGTTTTTTTTTTTCGGAGCCCTAACAAGTAAATTCCTTAAATAAGTATGAAAAACAATAAATTATAATTTTAACCCTAACCATATAATATTTTAGGGTCCCTTGGCTTAAAGTTTAAACGAAGAGAGCCACTATAAAATACATGACAGATTTGCTTCTTTGGGATATTGGTGATATGAGAATAAACAACAATTGAAATTTACAATGAATCTGAATAGGCCTAATAAAAGCACAATTAAAGTAGTCTTTATTTTTGCTCCACTTGCATAGACAGAAAAAAATCATGCTATAAGCCTATTAATAATAGCAAGAGCTATTCCGTACAAAATATAAAAACATATTTTTTTCCATTTTCTCTTTCATGAATCACCCTGAAACTCTTCAAACCTGTAATTTGTATTATATCTCTCCATCTGTTTAATTTTTCCTTAAAAAGCACTAAGAAAAGGTTTCTAGTAGCCCCTATGGCTCACTCGTGGAGCACCAGGGCTCCGTGTAGCTCATTTTTGGGAAACGCTGTACTATGTATCCATTTTGATTATATTTGAAGATGGTAGTATGCAAATTACCCTAGAGGGGTAAGTTAGACCTCCCCGGAGGTTCGCTACCAAAGGAGCAGTAAGACGTCTCCTTAGGTCCTCTAGTCTTTTAAGGTATGCCCTTGGGCAAGGCATAGTAACCTCTAAGCCTCCCGGCCAGGGTCACGGTGAAGCCACGGTGAGACAGGTGGTGGATGGAGGGAAGACAAACAGATCGTTTCAGTTCATGGCTTCTCCTCCATAGACGCTGGGCAAAGGATCTCTCCAGGTAGAGACACTGGCCAGGGTCACCAGTCTTGTGAAAATTACTGCTGCTGGAGAAAGCAATGGAAACTACTGCAGAACTTTTCCCTTGTACAATCATGCAAATAAAGCAAAAGGAACAAAACCAGAACAGCGTAAATATGGCCACTGTGCGACCCCCTAGTGGACGTTCGCTCGCTCGGAATGTGGCTGGTCAACAGGGCTACAGACGCATGATAGCCAACGTCAGGTCCTGGCTCGGCACTCGAAGAAGAATATGCAAATATCCATTCAAGTATGAAGGCATATGTAGATAAACTATGATTTTCATGTTAAGAAAAAAAAAATTGTGTTGAATGAAGAAAAGTTCAACATTTTCCTGTGCTTTCTTTGAAAACTGTTTAGCATAATCATTCCTATTTCGTATCCTTAA
>BOPN01004659.1:75356-77856 GCA_017312705.2 Penaeus japonicus
TTGACTGTACCTTTAACCAGTAAAAGCTCGCTCATACCAGTTCTTGGCTTACCACTCACTCAGGCAATGCATAGCCTTCTCCTTACAGCATGATTCTGTAGCCTCTTAACCTTGCTAAAATACGAAAGTGTAATCCAAACATAACATCTTAAAAACTAAGATGATATGTTCAGGTGAAAATATTTTGCATCGCCCTGTATGTCCTGTTAGTGTTTACAATACCTTGTTTAATTTCATCATCTGCTCTCATATCTAATTAGACGGAATAAAGTCGATTTTTTTACACTAACATATACAATTGAACATATATATTTTTATTCACACACACACACACACACACACACACACACACACACACACATATACATATATATATATGTATATATATATATATATATATATATATATATATATGTATATGTGTGTGTGTGTAAGTAATAATGTGTGTGGTATAGCTAATATATATACATGCAATACATACACCTATTCACACACACACACACACACACACACACACACACACACACACACACACACACACATACACACACACACACATGTATATATATATATATATATATATATATATATATATATATATATATATATATATATCATATAAACGGTAAAATATCGATAACTAGGAATTAAAATATACAAGGAGAGTTTACCGGAAAGAAAAATATTAAATACGTCAAATATTTTAAAAGTCATAAGAATAAAAATATCTACCCAAATTAGTAAAATATACTATCCTTGAAAAGTTCAGGATTGGTCCGCCCAACTGGACTATGTGATTTGGCAAATTGTTCTAGAACTTAACAATATCTGGAACTAAATATCTTGAATAATCCCAGTACGATTGAGTCAGAGCGCACTGATTCACAATTAGATAATTCCTAGCAATTCAAAGAGGAATACAGTGCGAAGGAAGACGAGAATATAAAGGATGCTCATCATTAATATTTATCTTAAACATAATTGCTTGGGTAGCCAATCAGACGTTGATTATTTAAAATCAAAATTTAGTTAGGAAAACAAATTGCTGAGTTGAATGTTCTGTCAAGAAACTTGATAAGACAGTCAGCTGCAGACTCCAAACCAGTGAACAGTATTCACAAGCGTAAAGTGTTCAATTTTTGTGCAAAGATGACACATTTTGAGAGTGTTTCTCAAAAATCAGCCAAGGATCAAATGTGACACCCAAAAGCCTTAAATATTCAACAGTTTGTGTCTTACCATCCAAAATAAATGTCAGGATGGGGAGAGGAAAAGGTGCGTGCTCTGCTAATAATGATGGCATACATGGCATCAAGTAACAACTTTGCAGAAATCTATGTAACGACGCAGTAACTACGGCTCTGTTTTGAGGAGATATAAGAGCGTACAATGCTGTATCATTTACATAGAAATTAGTCATATTTTCAAGATCGTTGCCCATGTCAGAAGTAGATGTTATAAAAAAAATAAGGGTCCCAATACACTACCCTGGGGACCACCAGATAAAACATTAAAACCAGAAAACAGCCATCAACACAAACACATTAGACTTGGTTAGCTAAAAATAATGATAATAATAATAATAAATAAAAGTATTGCCACCAATTCCAAAGAGCTGGAGCTTATATAGGAAAGTCTCATGGTTAACTAAATCAAATGCAGCACTGAAGTCGATTGCTACAGCACAAGACTCCTACCCTGTATCTAAAGTAACCTGAAAGTCATCACAAGCAAAGCATCACAAGTACCAAGCCCATTACGAATACCAAACGGCGAAGCCGGTATTAGTTTAAACGATAACAGTAAGAATAGTTGCTCAAAGATCTTTGAAAGAACTACCGTTATGGTAAAGCAGAACCAGTAACCCCTTTTGCAATGGTAGTGACGGTCGCCTAGACATAAAAACTAATTTAGAGGCCAGTTGGTCAGTATCTTTAAAAAAAAAGAAAGAAAGAAAAAAAAATCACACACATTGGAAAGAATCTGTCAGGATCAGTGACAATATAAATTTTAATCCAATTGTAATAGAGGGTTTGAAAAGTATGTAGGGGGCAAATAAATTTTGATTACTTTGATTATTTGTAAAAATATCCACAAGCATACCAGCTTTTTTTGGCAAGTTCATAATTTGCAGAAACACGAGCATCACAAAGAGGAAGCATGGTAGATTCAATAGCAAACAAAGATTTCAATGCAGACCACCACTTATGTGAACTTCTCTCAGATGTGTTTTATAATAGCCACTGACGTATCATCAACTCCTTGGGCAACTGCTCCGAGTTTGGTAGAATTTTGTCTGATTAGCTGGGTACGATTACGAGACTACAGTTGATATACTGTGTGTGTGTGTGTGTGTGTATGGATATATATGTATATAATATATATATATATATATATATATATATATATATATATATATATATATATATATAAACACACACTCATTTACATATTAATATGTGTATGCATATGTATATATGCATGAGTGTGTGTGTGTGTG
>BOPN01004659.1:85356-102856 GCA_017312705.2 Penaeus japonicus
TGTGCTTGCTAAAGTGTGTGAGAGCCAATGGAAAATAGAAACGCAATTACGCTCGTATGCAAATAATGTATTGCCACGTTCCCGGGGTCAACCGCTCCCCGACAGCACGCACAGTGGGTAAAGATCTGTCGAGAATGAAGCCAGCTGTTCCGGTACATTGATGGAGCAAAAACAATATTATCAGTGAAGCGATAAGGCAATGAGACCAATTTCTAAACTTGAAAAAAAAATAACCCCATAGTCCGTTTCAAGTAATATAAAAGGGATGCCCCAACGGTGGTGTGTTATACCCAAGAGGAACCTTGCACTGGTCTGGGTACAATGAGGATCCTGCTGCTTCTGCCCATTCTCGCCGCCTCGCTCTCTCTCTCAGGTAGCTACGCTCACCAACGCTGGTTTTGTTGCTGGCAAAAGCTAACACTGTCTTGACTGCACATTAATGTTTTCCTAATTCGTTAACTCTCCAGCTCTGATGTTATGTTTCGTCCCATGTATTTGTTGTATAGCATGAATACACCTACAGACTGTTTTACCATTAATATTAATCAAGATACAAGTTATGGCACAACTAACACCAATAAGTAAAATCTACGAAGAATATAGTTCAAGTAGGAACTGCAGTTATTCAGATATAAATCCACACTTCCTTCTCTGCTTGTCATGTCACGGTCTAATACCAAATCCTCTGGACTGGCATTTCATTTGAATTGCATGAACTATTCGTCCCGATATGATCCTATGTGTGTTTGTGATCAGCACGAGCGATATGAGACATTCGAAAATAATGTGAAATATCTACCTCTTTTACCACGGAATCAATGGTAGCTATGAGACTACTGTAAACCAATCTCACAGCCCGAATATAATCTGAACCGTAAAGGATAAAGACAATGTGTAGCTAAATCACCACTCGAACTTTGAAATAACGGTACTGAGCAGGGAGAGCCTGTAATTACTACCTTCACTAGACGAAGCACAATTAAAGTTCAGTAGTAGAAGCTTGCGTCAAATTACTCCTATTTCAACGTTCACTTCCATTTCGGTACTGAGGCACAACAGATATTTCAATCTTTCAATTTTCACGGCGAAACCAGCCAATAAATACACGCCATTTTTCTCTTAAAGAGGGAGTGATGGTGTGCTACTTCGGCTCGTGGGCCGTGTACCGCCAGGGCCTCGGCAAGTTCGACGTGGAGGACATCGACCCCAAGATCTGTACCCACATCATCTTCGGCTTCGCTGGCTTGTCATCAGACTCCTCCATCAGGGTAAGTTCCTTGATTTGTGTGTGTGTGTTTATATATATATATATATATATATATATATATATATATATATATATATATATATATATATATACTGTATATATATATGTATGTATGTATGTATAAAGGTATGTGAACTACATATGTGTGTGTGTATAAGCATGTACTAAATCTGAACGATCACTGCAGGTCCTGGACCCCTGGAACGAGCTGTGCGACAACTACGGCAAGTGCGCCTACGACAGGTTCACGGCTCTCAAGCAGCAGAACGCCAACCTGAAGGCAATCCTGGCCGTCGGAGGCTGGAACGAGGGCTCAGCCAAGTACTCCACGGTAAGGTCTAATGTCCACGCTGAAAAAAAAATGGATTTCAACACTGAAAGTATATTGCACAAAGAAAAATACTCAGACACAGCGTGAAATGAATTTAGAAAGACTTGACTTTCTTTCACCTTCCCTTCCTAAAAGAATATATATTTGGGCGTTTTGTCTGAAGTTGAGTCAAATTATAATCAAAATGTATTGAATGAACTATTTGTTTTTTGAGAATATGCAAACGTTTAAAAATTCCTTACTCCTTAACAGATGGCAGCTGATCCAGCACGAAGGAGCAGATTCATCACCTCCTCAATGGAGCTCCTGAAGAAACACGGCTTCGATGGCCTCGACATGGACTGGGAGTACCCGACTCAGCGTGGAGGCAACCCCGAGGACTACGTAAGTGTTTGCTGGAAGAACTTCAAGTAAAGGTTTTCGAAATTTCCTCTATATGTAGACAGTTAAGAGTTTGATTGTTTTTTTTTCATATGTTTTCTTTATGCAGGATAACTTCGTCATCCTATTGGCCGAGCTCAAGGAAGCCCTGAGTGCCGAAGGAATGCTTTTGACAGCCGCCGTGTCAGCTGGAAAGGGCACCATCGACCCCGCTTACAACATTCCAGAAATGTCAAAGTCCCTCGACCTGATCAACGTGATGTCCTACGACATGCACGGCGCCTGGGACGACTACACCCACCACCAGTCTGCTCTCTACGCCCACCCTCTCGACGAGGGAGATAACCTCTACTTCAACGTGGTGGGTACACGGACAAGAGATACTGTTTCGATCTTAATTAAATCGGCGATGATCTTACTTCCAGGGGATCTATGGGAATGAATTTATGAATTATGTATCATTGTAAACTTGAACTGAAATTATGAATCAGTTATGTTCCATGCAATATTTATTTGTTTTACTGTCAGGTGCAAAGAAATCAATTGAACTTTCACATTCATATCCATTTCAGGACTTCGCCATCAATTACTGGATCGAGAAGGGAGCTCGCCCCGGCCAGATCGCCCTGGGTATTCCGCTGTACGGCCGCTGCTGGACCCTTGCCAGCCAGCAGGAAACCGGCTATTACGCCCCTGCACACCAGCCTGGCGCGGCAGGAGACTGGACAAGGAGCCCTGGCATGCTTGGCTATAATGAGGTTGTGCTTAGTTGCCTTATTCTTGTCCATATGCAACATTGTGAGTTATCGTGGAAATTAGTTTTCATCATGTTGTTGGTCGTCTATAAAATATACTTGTGTTGCAGATCTGTTACATGCAGACGACTCAGGACTGGACTGTGGTCGATGACCCTGCCATGCACGAGCCCTACACATACTACTTCCCAATGAACAACATCTGGTGCTCCTACGATCACGAGGCCTCTGTCGTCACCAAGGTAAACGGAACTTGTTTATTCGCTGGTTTAACTTGATCTAAAAATATGATATGAATAGGCCTACATCACAACATGAATCCACTGTTCGCAGACTGAATATGCAAAGACCATGGGTCTGGCCGGTACGATGGTCTGGAGTGTGGAGACCGACGACTTCCACGGACTGTGTCACAACCGCAAGTTCAACCTCATAAAGACCATGGTTGAGGTGTTCGGCGGTGGCACCATCACCGAGCCCCCTACCCTCCCTCCCCCAACCACTACCACAAGGGTAAAATTTTGAAGAGTGTTTTGTTATTGTATGAATCTGCAGCATTTTAGTACATTTATGGAAAATAGTGATGGCTCTAACGGTTTCGCAACCAATTTAGACATCATCCTTTTTCGTATATTTTACTCATAGCTTTCTGAATACTAGAGTACATATATGAATTCATAGCAAGGTCCTTTCTACCTTCAGGACCCTAACCTGCCAACGCTGCCTCCTTCCACCACCACTACGTACAAGCCACCTCCACCAGGAGAACACTGCAGCCAGCCAGGTCTCAACCCAGACCCGGAAGACTGTACTCACTACTACCTGTGCTCTATTGTAAGTGTTTCCGTTGGTTTCCTTGCCTCAAATAAATTTCGACAAATATTTTAAGGCATACCTAAAATATGATATACATAATTAGATAACTCAAGTTTATGAGTATAAGACTTCATGAATGAACCTAGTGGCCATCAGGGTGAGGAATAGCAGAATCAAAACAAAATTCCCTGATTTCCTCGACAGAGTGTCAGTGGCGGTTACGATGAGCTGGAGCAGGTGTGCCCCGAAGGGACGCTCTATAACCCCCAGAGCTACATCTGTGACTGGAAGGACGCCGTATGCCACCTGGAAGGCGTTTGCCCCAATGACTGCTAAGCGAATGTGCATGTGTTCTGAATAAAGTGCATTTACCGCTAAACAGCTTGTTTTGTAAACCCATTTCTATTTGTACAAGAATATCTTACAGGAAGACCAGGTTACATTCAAGAGCTTTTCACCAACTTTGCAGAAAAGATGTGCTTCTTGGTCCGTTGTGTGAATAATGAATGGAAATGCAAAATAGTTCCCATGAAATAATGAAGCTAGTTCATTATGAATTATGATTTTTTTAATAACATTAATTCTTATCTCATACTTAAAGAGTTGGAACATTGAACTAAAGCTGCATTTAATAATAATAATAATAACATCAAGAAAAATGCCAGTTCATTATGAATTATGATTTTTTTAATAACAGTAATTCTTATCTCGTACTTAAAGAGTTGGAACATTTAACTAAAACTATATTTATCAATAGTAATAATAACATCAAGAAAAATGCATTTAATACTAGTAATAATAACAACAGTAACAGTAATAACAATAGTAATTGAAACCGTTATATTCCTAGAAGATGACCTAGCATAGACATGGTTATCTACACTAAAGTGTTGTAGCTATTGCTGACCCTCGCACTAGGCACTGGTAGAGTCACTTCCACTGTGTTTCTGATACAGAAATGACAGTGGCTTCCAAGACAGGAAAAACCGTCTGTATATGTGTGAATGATATATATATGTGTGTGTATATATATATATATACATATATATGTATATAAACGCACCGAATTGCCCCGGTCTCTGCCTCCAAACCGTGTGCGCAACAGAGGCTCCTGATGACACTGAGAGCCACAGGATTGCAAGAGCCACGTGGCTTTACTCCCTCGTGCTCCACGCTTGTCACGTCTATTGATTTATCGATCATGCACAAAATTTCCTGCCACGTTGCATTGTATTTGTTGCAAGCGTTCCGTAGATCCTCGATGCAACGCCGGTGCTAATGCCAACAGCTGTGATCGAGCACTCGCAGTTTAATTCGCTGATAGTGAATGGTTTAAGGAAAAATTATAATCTGCTTTTGGGATCATCCTCCAAATTGGATCTTATCAAGAAAACCCCCTGGAAGCCTCTTTCCATATTTGGGATTACGCGAGTCAAAGGAAAAATAAACCTGCCTCTTTTGGAAAGCTGATGTCCAATTACTGATTTTTTTTTTTTTTCATGATGAATTTTATGATTCTTATTGGTATTATGTTACCACTGTCATTATATATTTTTTTTCTATGATCAACAGTATCATAATCCTTATTATCCTCGTTCTTTCTATTGATATCATTATCATTAGTCATTAGCTTTATCAATGTAATATTATTACTACGAATATGATTATCATTATCATCCTTATAATCATGATTTTTGTCTTCATCATCGTTTTTATTAGTATTACTATTATCATTTTCATTATCAATACTATGATTGTTATCAGTATTACTATAATTATTATAATTATTATTAGTATCATCATTATTCATATCAGTATTATTATCATTATCATCATTATTACCATTATCACTATTATTGATATAATTGTGATCATGATGACAGTAATAAAAATTATTATTATCATTGCCATTATTATGATTACTATTTCTTTTTATAATCATTATTATCATCATGATGAACATCATCATCATCAAATAATTATTATCATTACTCTTCTTCTTATTCTTACTATCATTATAATCATTATTGTCACTATCTTTATCATCCTTACTGTCAGTACATTTATCACGATTATTAAAAGCTCCCTTCATACACATCATTATTCTTACCATTACCATTTTCAAGGCGGATCTTACTTGCCTATAACCTTCAGAAAAATGGGAACAAAATATGACACCATCATTACCATTACCACAAAAGACGACCTTGTTCCCAGTAAGCTCACCACTATCCCCAACTAACATCACATTCCCTAGAGAATCATCACATGCACCATTGCAATCACCAACTCCTTGTGTGCCATCAACATCCGCGTTTCAATACGGAAGTGAATCATCTGGCACTGGGCGTTCAGTAACTGCTAATGACATTCCCAGACACGCCGACACATTGGATAATAGTATCGTAACGTTTCTAAGTATGATCAGCAACACACTGACCTGCAATACACCCGGATTGTGTTTGGAATATCCAGGCAGTTTCTGAGACGCGTAGGGTAGGTGGAAGGACCTACGTGTGTGGTGTGCCTGGTGTATGATGTGGTGTATGTTGTCGTATTTGATGTGGCTGAATGGATGGTATTTTGTTAGTGGTCTAGTTTTTGTTTTTGTTGTAATTAATGTTTGTTGTTTTATATATCTCTTAGGGGGTTGGGGGGGGGGGGAGGTTATCTGTTATTAGTAATGTTTGCAAGCTCATTAACATGAGATAGTTTTAAAAGTAGTCTATATATTTTTTGTTTACTGAATTATAGTCCCTAATGAATTGCAGGTTACATCCGTCTATCGACATGACAACATTGATAAAATTTGAAACAACAGTCTATCTTTCAAACTTTTTTTTTTAGCTTCTTCCTTTTCTCTCTCTGGATGATATTATAGGCCTATTTTAAGGTTAAGATTTTCCTGCATACACCGAAAGCATATATACAGTATACATAGGTGTGCACTTGCTGATTTCAGCTTACACTAGCTTTTTAGAGTAACTAACAAATGAATAAATTAAAGCCTCCTACGCCAGGCAGCGGTGTACGCAGTTAACGGCGGTTATGGCGCACTTTGGAGCCTCCATGTTTGAAAATATTGCCTTTTAATATGGCGTCCTCCTGTGCGGGCCGCGCGTATACCGCCACAAAACTGTTCCCTCTCCTCGCTCGTTCTGCCGCTGTCGTACCGGTGGGAGAAATTAACCAGGTGAATACTCCCAGTATTACCTGTTATCCGGTATTTCTTTCCCGGTGAACGACAGAGAAGTGAATTCGGTTTTCTCCTTTTTTTTTATACTTCATTATCAGCTGCGGGCTCGTTGGGAAATGTGGGAAGGGGTCCCGTTTTCTGTTAGGTTGAGGAGTGACTTTTCTATAACATGTCATCTCTGAAGGGGACAATACATACGACTGCGCACACACACACACACACACATAGACTCACGCACACACACACACATACACACGCACACACATACACACACACACGCACACGCACACCCATGTATACATATACATAATGTATATATATATATATAAAGAGCTATATCGGAGCTCACAATTCCCGCCCTCATTAAGACATCTCCAATCAACTTCAAGAACCTCCAAGAATACCCACCAAGTCCGGCATCAATTAGGACCCTTCGAGGCCCCCATTAATTTCACAATTATGACCCCACCGGCTCCACATCCAACCTGACCTCAGACTGCACACCCAATGACCCGGTCGATTACGTAACCTGATGACTTGCTGCTTCAGCGTAATAATCTAGTTTACCTGATAACCTGCCTTACCTTCGCCGTAGCGTTCAATTCTATTCTTGGTGGGGGTGGTAAGTCTTCCCTGTCTGCGGGATCTTCTCCACTTCCTACTTTTCCTCCGCCCGTTCTGGATTAGGGTCTTCTTTTTCTTTTTCTTGTTTCTTCTCTGTCTTGTCTTTCTCTGTCTACTTTTCCTCCACCCGTTCTGGATTAGGGTCTTCTTTTTCTTTTTCTTGTTTCTTCTTGTTTTGTTTTTTTCTTTCTTTCTACTTTGTTTTTCCCTTTTTTTTTTCTTCTTCTCTGTCTTCTTGTCTTCGTTTTCTTCTTCTCTGTCTTATATATGTTGTTTCTTTATCTTCCATTTTCCTTCTGCCTTCGTTTTCTTCTTCTCTGTCCTCCAATTTGCTTATTTTTTCTTCCTTCTCTGTCTCTAATTAGTTTCTTCTTATCCGACATCTATATTTTCTTCCTCTTCATGTCTTTCCAACCTTCCTTTCCCCTTCTTTTCCTCCTTCATTTCTACTTCTCATTTTCTTTGTACTCCTTCACTCTTACCTCATTCTCCTCCTCCACTTCAAGATCCCTCTCCTCTTCCTCTTCCCGATCCTACTTCTCCTTCTCCTCTTCATCTTCATTTTCTTCTTTCTTCTTTCCTTCCTGCCTCCCCCTCTTCATACATAGACAATGAGGGAATAATGTTCTATGAGAAGGAGCAGCTGAGGCATTCCTTGAAGGCGACCTTGCTTGTTTTTATTTATTCATTTATTTGACCCTCTTATTATTTATTCACTTTTCTGTTAATATAAATATGTCATTCTATATACTCTCTCTCTCTCTCTCTCACCCGCTAAACTATCTCTCGAGTTTTCTGGATTATCCCATTTACTAAAAGGCATAACTTCTTAATTGCACTTATCATTCAAAAAATACAAACCCACACACAAAAAAACAACAACAAAAAAACGAGAAAGCAAAAAACGAACCGATGGAAGTCAAGAGATTAAAGTTTGAAGCAAGATAACGAATTCTGTCATTCATTCCTGCGTCTCCATGTACGTCGAATGCTGAATAATCAATCATACATCTGACAGACTGTGATGGTCAAGGGAAAGCGAAAAGGCATCGCGTGAGACATATCACGGGTCGAGGGGCATGTGTGTGTGTGTGTGTGTGTGTGTGTGTGTGTGTGTGTGTGTGTGTGTGTGTGTGTGTGTGTGTGTGTGTGTGTGTGTGTGTGTGTGTGTGTGTGTGCGTGTGCGTGTGTGGATATTCACACATATATGAGTATGTACATGTATATACATACCAATGCTATCGGAAGATCGATAACTTATCCATAAGCACCTGCTGTTCACCGAAGAGCTCTCTCGGACGAGGTGTGAACTCGTCTTGTTATTCCGTGAGCGATGAAGCCTCCTGGAGCTCGACGTCGGTGTTGTCTAGGCTCACCTGACCTTGGCTTACAAGGGGGAACTGACCCAGACCCTCTTCTTCCAACTTCCCTCCCTCACACAAGCACAAAACTCATCTACGAGGCATTGATCGCCCAGCAAGAGGGCACTTGTTCATTGTGCTGCTTCGCCTCTCGCGGCTGTGGTTCATGGCGGTGCTTCGGAGCGCTTCGAGTCATTTTCTCTGGATTTTCTGGACGATTTTCGGAATTCAGAGGTTGGTGATTTCGCAGAAAAATATTACGGGATTTGATTTGTTCTTCCTTAAGGTTCTTGAATTCTAATCCACTTTTATTTCGAGAAAAGCCAGGAAAATTATACGGATATGAGAGTTAAGTAGAAAATATATTTTCGCTATCAAAAGCATGTGCTTTCAACAAATTAGATATATTTATAAATCTCATTTCATTTGATACATCTACTTGCGTTCAAAAGATATAAGTTACGATTGACACTTTTGTGGAAAGACGTCGAGACCAGTTCAGCCTTTCTTGTTTGCATAAGCATTACGTAACAAATCCGTGCGAAGAAAATGGAATTCAGATTGTTTATCTTTTCTTTTCTCGCAATACTTCCGGCACTGGTTGACACTTGCGAAAGAGAAGTGAGAAAGGACGGGGCACTGCTGGGAAGAGGAGGAAGGGGAGGGGGAAGGGGAAGGGGAAGGGGAGGGGGAGGGAGGGAGTGCCACGTCTTTCTGCCAAAGGTCGATGACTCTCCCTTTCTGTCAATTATTGATCTCTTCCTCGATACTTCGTGCGGCACGCTGACCCCCCTACCCCTGGTCCAGACCCCCCCCTCTTACCTAGCAGCACCTTCCCCACCCTCCCCCATCGGGTTACCTTTCTCTTTCTCCCTCTCTTTCTCTTTCTCTTTCTCTCTCTCTAAATATATATATACATATATATACATATATATATATAAATATGTATATATATGTATATATATATATATAAATATATATATGTATATGTATATGTATATATATATATATAAATATATATATATATATACATATATATATATATATATATATATAGGAGTAGAGGTTATATACTGCAGATTATTAGAGGATATATATAGAGATGGTACAGAGACCGTCAAAATCCACGCAGAAACCAATAAAATACCAATAAAAAAGGGTGTTAGGCAGGGCGACACCATCTCACCGAAGCTGTTTACAGCCTGCTTAGAGGGTATATATATAATATATATATATATATATATATATATATATATATATATATATATATATATATATATATATATATATATTTATATGGAGGGAGGGAGGGAGGGAGGGAGGGAGGGAGAGGGAGGGAGAGGGAGAGGGAGAGGGAGAGGGAGAGAGAGAGAGAGAGAGAGAGAGAGAAAGAAATTACCAAAAAAATAAACTAAAACAAAATATCACAAAAACAAAAGTAAAAGAATGAATTAATTAAACATCTAAAAAAAATAAAAAATCTCAAGATTGAAAAATAAATCACATTATCTATGTTTGTTTGTTGCAAGTGACGATGTGACGTGACGTTCGACAATGTTTGGGCGACCGTCAGGCGAGCTGCGGATGCCAGGGAGGTGCCAAAGCAGTGCCAAGGGAGGTTGTGTAATCGCCCGACCGAGTCTGACCGCAGCTCGTTCTGTTAGTGTTAGTGAGGGTCAGTGGTTAGCGTTAGTATTGTTAGTATTGTTACTGCTGTTGCTTTTAGTTTGCAATGTCGTTACTAGCATCCTTAAAATTAGTACTTTCTTGTTTTTTGAAATTATTATCCGTACTGTTATTTTTTTTTTTTTCATTTTATGGTTATTGATGATATTTTGTTTATTTTTATCATCGTTAGCAGTGTGTGTGTGTGTGTGTGTGTGTGTGTGTGTGTGTGTGTGTGTGTGTGTGTGTGTGTGTGTGTGTGTGTGTGTGTGTGTCTGAATAAGATGGTAGAATGCATTAACGCATTTAATATATATATATATAAATATATATATATATATATATATATATATAATATATATATATATATATATATATATAATATATATATATATATATATATATATATATATATATATATATATATATATATATATATATATATATATATATATTTAACATTATTATGATTATCTTTATCCTTGCCCCGTGATATTCGTTGATATATTAGTGATATCATGATTATCATCATTAGCCACTATCAATATCATTACGATTATCGTCATTGCTCTAGTTACTATTACTACCATTCTCATTATTGTCGTATTGTTACTATCATTACTTTAACTACTACTACTACTAATGCTGCTGCTACTTCGACTGTTAGAATGAGGATGAGGGCGAGGATAGGTTAAGAATGGGAATGAGGAAAGGATGAGGATGAAGATAAAACTGAAGATAAAAGTGAAGACGGGGCTGATGATGAAGAGGAAGGTGAAAATAGGGAAGAGGATTAGAATGGGGATGAGGCTAAGGATTGGGATGAGTGTGAGGAGAAAGATGAGGATAAAGGATGATGATTAAGATGAAGATCAAGATGAGGACGAGAGTGATGATAATGATGACTATCATTGTTTAGTCATTATCAGTAGTGTTATTGATGTCAATATCAATATACAATATAATTATCAGCATCATTATGATTATCATTATTGAGAGAGAGAAAAAGAGACAGAGGGAGAGAGAAAGAGAAAGAGAAAGAGAAAGAGAGAGAGAGAGAAACAATGAGACAACAGAGAGACAGAAAGACAGTGACAGAGTAAAAGAGCGACAGGTTCAATACACGAGACATATGCAGACACGAAAATATGAAAAAATAAAAAATACGAAAAAATATTGCGAACTTTCTGCAAAAAATAAAGTCAAGCCGCTCATTACGATGATCGATGTGGTAACACGAATCGGGAAGAAAATCAATTGCATTTCATCATCAGAGTGAGTGAGTGAGAGAGAGAGAGAGAGAGAGAGAGAGAGAGAGAGAGAGAGAGAGAGAGAGAGAGAGAGAGAGAGAGAGAGAGAGAGAGAGAGAGAGAAAGAAAGAAAAAGAGAGAAAAAAAAATGAAATGGGAAGAGAAAGAAGGAAAAGGGAAAAGTGATGGAGAAAGAGTGTCAGTATATAACGAAAATTATATACACATGATAATTAATGATAATCATATCAACAAATTACTTACAATTCTATAAGTTTAAGCAACAATAACAATAAAAAAAAACAATACTAACGAAAATTACAAGAATGGTAACATGTAAAAAAAATGATCATAATAAAATCAACAACTTTTTCCCCTCTTTTCGACCTTTGTTTCAATTGCCCAATTTTGCACTTTGTTGTCCTATCTATTTAATGAATCTTAAAGTTCACAGGAGGAAAAAAATGGACGAAATCATAATCACAAAAAAAAAAAAAAAAAAAAAAAAGAAACACCCCCAAAATGGGCCGAACGTATCTGATCACCCTGTTGGTGATGTGACAATATTAGATGAAATGCCCTTAGCAAGCAATAAATCAACGGTCATGGTAGGAGCTATGACACAGTCCTCTAGGAGAGATAGGTTGAGAGATCAAGTGGACACTTTGTTCCCCGATCTCTTGAGCAAGGAAAATCAAACATTAAAAGAACTGGTCATTAAGTATGATCAAGCATTCTCGCTCAAAGATGAACCTCTTACTGTAGCAACACATTTCTTTCATGAGATTCGCACAGTAGGACCACCAGTTTATAAGAGACCATACCCCATTCCAGCAAAGTATCGAGAGGAAATCAAAGCCCAGGTGGAGGACATGTTAGAAAAAGGCATAATTAGGCCTTCTAGGTCACCTTACAACAGTCCTCTTGTCCCTGTGGTTAAGAAGGACAAAACTCTTCGATTATGTTTAGATTTCCGTGCCCTGAATAAGGTGATCGAGGATGATCGCTATCCCTTGCCGAATATTGACTCTATTTTAAGAAGTTTAGGTAAGAGTAGAATTTTCTCGTCATTAGATATGCGTCAGGGCTATCACCGGATTCCTCTAACAGCCAAAAGCTGTGTGAAAACAGCATTCTCAACACCTGATGGTCATTATGAGTTTACTTCTCTACCTTTTGGGTTGAAAGATGCTCAATCTTGTTTTCAACGAGCAATTAATCGAGCTTTAGCTGGGTTAATTGGGAGAGCAGCAATGGTGTATATGGATGACATAGTTGTCCTGGGATTTTCTTGGGAAGAACACCTATTTAACCTTGAAGATATCCTTGAAAGACTGGTGCATAGTAACCTTTCGTTGAAGCTGGAAAAATGTAGCTTTTTCCAGAAAGAAGTAAAGTATCTGGGGCATGTAATTTCCAGCAAGGGTATCAGACCTCAAGCTGAGAAGCTTGAGGCACTAAAGAACTTCCCTAAACCAGTAGTACTGAAGGAATTGCAGTCATTCCTTGGACTTGCAAATTACTACCGCAAATTCATTTACAACTTTGCACTAATAGCTAAGCCACTGACTGACATGACAAAGGGTTCTCGTAAACAAAGTAATCGTAAGATTGTCCTGAATTGGTCTGAAGATGGGGTGAAAGCATTTAACACTCTTAAAGATTTACTCACTGAAGAAGTGACTCTGTCATACCCCGATTTTGATAAAACCTTTGTTTTGAATACTGATGCTAGTGAATTTGCTATTGGGGGTGTGCTCCAGCAGCATGATGATAAGGGGCATTTGCGACCAATAACATTTTTCAGTCGCACCCTTAATGAAAGCGAAATAAAGTATTCAACTGTAGAAAGAGAAGCCCTTGCAGTAGTTTATGGTCTCACAGTAAATCGGCCTGTCATACTGGGGTTCCCAGTAAAGGTGGCCAGTGACCATAGACCACTTGTATGGCTCTTTAACTATGCAGGACCAAATTCACGCATTTTGCGGTGGCAAATGGCAGTGGCAGACTTTGAGTTGGAAGTAACCTACATAGCAGGGAAGTAAAATAGTGTGGCTGATGCTTTATCACGGATAAGAAGTGCAGACCACCCAATAAATTCAGATAATGTGTCCCTGGACAATGTAATTATGTGGGACCCAAATAAAGTTAGAATGGATCAGGATGCTCATCCGCTATGGGGTCCAGTAAAAAGGTACCTCAGGGGTGAATCAAATGAGTGTCCCAAGTTAAATTATCCAATCCGTGACTTTAAACTCTTACAAGATGGCATTCTCTACCACACAATAGTAAATGTGTACGATCAGGAGTACACTCGTGTTGTAATTCCAGACTCCTATAAAAACACAGCATTGTATCTGGCACATAGCTTACCTTTGTCTGGTCATGGGGGAGTCCAGGTTACATTAGAGAGACTAAAAAAGTTTGCTTTTTGGCCTGGTATGTCCAAGGAAGTCCCTAAATATGTAAAATCCTGTACAGTGTGTATAAGATGTAAGCCAATGAGGGATGTGCCTGCTCCATTACAGCGATTCCCTGATGTAAGAGAGAAATTTGAGCGTGTACATCTGGATTTAGTAGGACCGCTCCCCATCTCAAATGAAGGGTCAAAATATGTATTGACAGTGATTGATGTACTGACCCGATTTCTCATTGCTGTACCCATCAAAAGCAAAGAAGCTAAAGAAGTGGCACAAGCCTTTATAACACATGTTGTTAGCATTCATGGAGTCCCTACGTAATGTAGATGGGGGTGGAGAGTTTGTAAATGAAGTCTTAAAAGAAGACATCTGCAAGGTTATTTACCAAATTGATCGCCATACCACAACTCCATTTTATCCCTCCAGTAATGGGTTAGTTGAACGTGTTAATGGCACAATTATACAAATTCTTAGGAGCATGAAAATGGATAACCCTAAAGAATGGGATACAATGCTCCCATTAGCAGTATTTGCTTACAACTCTGCATATCACAGAACAGTACATGACTCCCCCCACTTCTTGATGTATAACAAAGATCCTTCGGTACCTTATTTAAAATTCTTTCATGATAGTGGCCCCTGGTATAATGTAGATGACCTAAAACGTAAGACCTCTGTCATTGCAAACAAGGTCTATAATCGATGTCAGTTATACTTAGAAAAGGGTGCAGCCGAACGGGAAAGATACCAGTCACGCTCTCGAATCAAAGACATAGAGGTTGGGATGCGTGTATACATAACCTCACAACCCAAGCCAGGGTTGTCCAGAAAGCTACAACCTCTATTTGAAGGACCTTACCGTGTACTAGCCAAAGTTAGTGATGTGGTCTATAAGCTTAGATACATTAGCTCTGGTCGTGAATTATCTGTACACTCTAACAGAATTAAAATCGAAGGGTGCATGTCATCACACGAGAGTAATAATGTTAGAAGAGCATATCCAGTACATGTGCCAGTAAATGATAGTGACAGTGATGAAGAGCCTTCTACTCATTCTCCTGTAACAGAGAGTACATTGGGAGGTGACAAAAGTGCCGAGGCAGAGGGAGTTTTGTTAGGTGGGCCCACCAGAAATCTCCGGTCCCGAAAACATGCCACACAAGGGCACTAGAGTAGAAGGGTTGTATTAAAATGCACAGAGCCAATCCTAATCACTTGAGCAATTATGCAAAAAAGACTGTGCTATGGTGGGTTGTCCCTGACAAGGTTGATGCCCAGGAGATCTCTAAAAGACTCCTTATTGCCATCTGAGCCAGTCCAAATCACTTGAGCAATTATACAAAAAAGACTGTGCTATGGTGGGTTGTCCCTGACAAGGTTGATGCCCAGGAGATCTCTAAAAGACTCCTTATAGCCATCTGAGCCAGTCCAAATCACTTGAGCAATTATACAAAAAAAGACTGTGCTATGGTGGGTTGTCCCTGACAAGGTTGATGCCCAGGAGATCTCTAAAAGACTCCTTATAGCCATCTGAGCCAGTCCAAATCACTTGAGCAATTATACAAAAAAGACTGTGCTATGGTGGGTTGTCCCTGACAAGGTTGATGCCCAGGAGATCTCTAAGCTCCTTATAGCCATCTGAGCCAGTCCAAATCACTTGAGCAATTATACAAAAAAAGACTGTGCTATGGTGGGTTGTCTCTGACAAGGTTGATACCCAGGAGATCTCTAAAAGACTCCTTATAGCCATCTGAGCCAGTCCAAATCACTTGAGCAATTATGCAAAAAAAAAAGACTGTGCTATGGTGGGTTGTCCCTGACAAGGTTGATGCCCAGGAGATCTCTAAAAGACTCCTTATAGCCATCTGAGCCAGTCCAAATCACTTGAGCAATTATACTGTACATTAAAGATTGTGCTATGGTGGGTTGTCCCTGACAAGGTTGACACCCAGGAGATCTTTAAAGATTCCTTATAGCCATCTGAGCCAGTCTAAATTACTTGAGCAATTATACAATGAAATGTACAGTGGCCACATTCTAAAATATCTGAGCAAATGGTGAGAATGTTCTGAGGAATAATTACTAGGTAAGAGCTAGCCACTAGTTTCATACATAACATGCCAGACATTCGAATATTACACCAATAATAATAATAATAATAATAAAATTGCTACTCGCTCTGGAGTCCCATCTCGAGCCCTGGGTCAACAGAGGGTGGTGACAGGAGAAGCCAGTTAGGTGGACGCACTTAAATCTGTCCCTCACATGTCTACCACAAAACAAAAAAAAAACAAAAAAAAAAAATCACTAAAGTAGATACGAAGCATGTGGCCATGCTCAAATCTACCATATCGCATGTAACAGTATGTTAACACCAATATTAGCGGCTAGTGTGATGTCCTTGCCTTTCATGTCTTTAGTGCTAGCCACACTGAGGACCTGATTCGGCAAGCGGGCACAATAGTTTGCCTATAATGCATTGTACTATGCTGCTCTGTTAAGTTGGCCTCATGATCTCGGCATTGGCTATGCTGGGGCCATGAGTGACCAACTAACAAGATTTAGATAATATTAGGTACTCACAAGGACACGAGTCATTAATAATAATGGCTTAAGATAAAATTAAGTACTAAAGATATTTAATAAGTGTGACGCGAGTCATTAGTAATAAGGACTCAAGATATAGGCATGTTAAGTATAGCTTCATAAGCTGCCTTTATGTGTGTGTGTGTGTGTGTGTGTGCGTGTGTGTGTGTGTATGTATGTATATATACATACATAGATATATATCATATATATATTTATATATATATATATATATATATATATATACATATATATATATGTGTGTGTACATATATAAATATATATATATATACATATATATGTATGTATACATATGATATGTATATATATACATATATATGTATATATATAATGTATGTATATGTATATACGTCACCCACTTTTATATTATATTTTTTGTATTGAATATTTGTCTTTTTAAGCTTTTTGTATTTGTAATGTTCTGTTTAATAATTTCCTTTTATGTGATACTTGTATTTTATGTTAAAAGTCACGCTGAGCCATGTGGCCGATTTTATAGTTACAATGTTACGTTTTCCTATTTGTTTTAATGTTTTAAAATTGAATTTGCAATTTGTTTGTTAGATATGAAACAAGATTATAAATATTAATGTATTGATTTTTTAAGTGTTTTTATTTGTTTCATCTAAAAAAAGTAGCTCGCCGGTTATAAATAACCGATGAGCTGAGAATAAATCAGTTGTCTCTGGAACTTGGTGTTTCTCTGACCCTCCCTGGATTATCCTGGAATACCTTTGTGGCGACGCAGGAGCAGCAAAAGCAAGGCTGTACTGACTCGAGTTACATGGCAGTTAGGACAAAGCTGGATGTGCTATTGTAATAACAAT
>BOPN01004659.1:115356-117644 GCA_017312705.2 Penaeus japonicus
ACCTGACCAAGCCAAGCCACACCGCCAAGCCTCTTCAGCTTCCTAGGCGCGTTGGGTGTTGACAGCCCATTGGTGGGAAGTCGACGTAGCCCAACAGGAATTGAAAGGGAGATGCCCATTGGTGGATGCCCAGCGATGACCTAAAGTGCGTGGTCACGTGACCGCAACCCTCGGCCTTTGCCTAAGGTGGGTCAGGCCAAGGAGATCGAGTCCAGCCCCCCCCCCCCCTCCCCTTTTGTTCATGACGAATTGTATGCTGGTTCTCCAAGAACAAATTCCCCAAGTGAACTAACCTGCGCTGGCAACCCCGAGGCCAAACACCAGCAGAAGGCTAAGGAGCTTCATGGTGATTGTTGGTACAACTGATCGTCCGCCTTCAACTAAGTATTTATATAGGGTTTGTCTTATCTTTGGCCTTATCTTGTAGGGGTGTTCGGGTCGTCTCTGGCGCACCCCTTTCCTTATGAGGAGCCCGTTTGCCAGAACTCTTGGAGGAAGGGTGATATAGTTTTGAACTCTGGTGATTACCTGGAGCATCGTTCGTTCGATATCTTGTGTAAATTCGGCTACTCTATCTGTTTCACTCTACATGCTGTTTATCTGCGTTTCTTTTTCTCTCTCTATTGATCTATCTATCTGACCCCCCCCCCCCCCTCTCTCTCTCTCTCTCTCTCTCTCTCTCTCTCTCTCTCTCTCTCTTTCTCTCTCTCTCTCTCTCTCTCTTTCTCTCTCTTTCTCTCTCTCTCTTTCTCTCTCTCTTCCCCTCTCTACCTTTCTCTCTATCTCCTTCTCTCTCTCTCTCTCTCTCTCTCTCTCTCTCTCTCTCTCTCTCTCTCTATGTCTCTCTCTTTCTTTCTATTTATCTATCTATATGTCTCTCTGTCTGTCTGTCTATATCTATCTAACCATGTGTATGTCTGATTATCTGTCTATCTCTTCACCTATCCATCTCTCAGTATATCTGCCTCTGTATATCTATGTGCGTGCGTTTGCATGCCTTCGTGGATATTACTATCGCTCTCTCTCCTCTATCTTAAAATTAGCTCATTCAGTGAATATGGTCCAAAACCAATTCAAAGTATGTCAAAGTACCTATTCTTACCTAACTGAATATGAATATAATGAAATGCCAGTCATTATGAAATTACAACGTTGTTGTTGTTTTTTTTCTTTCTATTTTCCTAAAACCACTGATACTAAAATCACATGTCAGAAATCTCACTCACCCGTTCATGGATCATGACTCCAAGAATGAATCATATTTACGAAAAGGCCAACGCCCTAGCCTGAGAGGGAGGGACTTTATAGACATGATCCCTGTTGCTTCAGGAGAGTCATGTCGTCATGAGAACTCGTACGAAGTAGAGATTCTGTTTTCTCTTCGTCAGTGAGGAAAATCCTGATGCGAACATTTGTTTTGGGGAGAAGACATTTATCTTCATCGCCGTCAAAGAAAGTTAAATGCTAAATCACAGCTTTAGTGTTTTCAGACTGACAGTAGAGCGACAAGAATGGTATTAAAGATCAGCGTGTCATTCCTACCCCTTTTTTTTTTTCGCTCTTTTCATCATTGACATTTTGCACCTAAGAATCTTACATCCACAGCATCGTATGAAAAAGCGTCTCTCAGCATCCCATAGTAGTGCTACGTGATATGTCCGAATAATCATACTTAACTGTAGTTTTTTTTTTTTTTTTTTTTTTTTTTTTTTTTTTTTTTTTTTTTTTTGTTTTTTTTTTTTTTTTTTTTTTTTTTTTTTTTTTTTTTTTTTTACTGAGAGAATAGAAGGTATTGTACGTCTTTTTCTTCTTAGTTCTCTCTACCTCTCTCTCTCTTCCTTGGTTTGGTTGACTACGCAATAAATTACGTAATGTGATTCTTTTTCGGATACGTAAATCATCTGTATGTATTGTAGTTTGACTTTATGAACCATGATTCGAAAGATTTTTTTTTTTTTATACAAGACTATTCATCATTAAATATTATCAGTTATATAAATCCCCTTTATATATATATATTATAGTTTGACATCATGAAAAGTGATGCGAAAAAAAATTATGATTATGTAAATATGTTCAGTATTTGGTTGTGAGAGAAAGGGCATATGGCTTTACATGATAAGTCTGTAAGACGTTTGAACCCTGGCAAAGTTGCCATAAGTATTGGTAGTATGGTTTACATAATGAATTAGTGGAAAGATCTTATCAGATGTAAGAATGGATAGGTAGATACAAACAGATGTGTATATATATGTGTGTGTATGTATATATATATATATATATATATA
>BOPN01004660.1:15000-17500 GCA_017312705.2 Penaeus japonicus
AAATATTAGGAATCCAATTAAGAATTCAACTAAATTACCTGAATCACGAGAGGAAATGTAAACACGACTCACGTGCTGGAAAATATTGTCGAATAAGAATCCTCTCCGGTGGTCACATGAGAGGAGGAGGAGGAGGAGGAGGAGGAGGAGGAGGAGGAGAAGGAAGAGGAAGAGGAGTAGTAGTAGTTGGAGGAAGAGTAATAGTAGGAAGAGGAAGATAGGAGAAACATGAGGAAAATGTGAATGCTTCAGATGAAGACACAGTGGGAGGAGGGAAGAAAAAAAAACAAGGACAACGAACAGGTAAAGAAAATGTGTTTCGGAGTTTGTGAGTGTATGTGCGCGTGTGTGTGTGTGTGCGTGCAGACGTGTATGCGTGCAGACGTGCATGCGTGCATGTACTTGTGCGTGTGCGTGTGTGTTTTTCTCTGGTAGATTGTCAAACAGGTATACATCCTTTACCTTCTGCATGTGGTTAACCCTTTTTCTACCAGTCGCTTCATCTCACCTGAAACAGAAAACAAAAATTATAAGCATAAATACCAACATGTGTATTGCAAAGCTCTCATGATTAACACTGCATGTTACAGGCGATACAAAATCCACACTAAAACATTTCCCAAAACAGAATTTCAAGTGAAAAGATAGATACATCAGCTTTGTCCATCCTAATAAAAATGCATGAATTGTTGCACAAATGAATCAGAATGTAAAAAAAAAGTATTCCTGAAGCTATTTTTTCCTACCAGTTGCAGTTAATACCCAAGTAAAAGAAAAAAGAGAGAGAGAGAGAGACAGGAAAAAAATGAAGCATTTGCTATATATACAATGCATTGAAAACAATACCATGAAAAACACAGTTAATCATAACATCAGTTACATTATGTAACTACCGGGGGGGAGGGGGGGCACAACCGAATCCAAAGGCAAAACATTCACATTGATCCCTGATAAGTAAAATGAATGAATATAGCAACACACGTTTGTATCAAAACATCTCGCCAAAGCACCAGATCCACGCAAAGGAAACGTGCAGGAAACCAAAAGCGTAAGAAAAGAAAACATACGATAGCACCTCCAACAACAACAACGGCAAAACAAGGACAACATCAGCCACAGAAAAACCCAGCTAGCCTTTTGAAGGGAAAATCCACGAATTTCAGACTTCCAACAATATTTCTCCCACAGCATCCTGCCGCGTTTTCACTGTCAGAATAACTAACGCCTCCATCCGTCTGCCACGAGATACCCTTATGCGAACGCACTGTTTTACGCGGGACATTCCATTTGCGCGCCCATTTGTTGTTGCTTGATGAACGTGGAACCGGATGCAAAACAAGAATAAAGATGTGGAAAAAAAGGAAGTGATAACCAACATTTAGGCAAATGGATATACATGAAAGATATAGTGTGGATATACAACTTAGGTAAAGTGATAGGGAGACATAAAAGGATAGAAGGGCGTGAGTGGGAAAAGTAAATATAGAGACAGATAAATAAATATACAAATAATTATACACTCTGATCGGTAGACATACAGCTAGATATAAAGATGGACACAAACGCAGCAGGACAGACATAGAAAAAGATAGATCTCAAGATATCCATCCATATAAAGCTTTTCAAACGAAAAACACACACAAGGACAGTTTCGGAAGTAATACTACACCCCTTAGCTTCAAGATCCAACGTCAGGTAAATCCCAGGTAAACAAAAAGGATCTTGGGAGTAGAGAGAGACAGAAGAGGAAAAGAAAAAACAAATATGAGAAAGAAAGAGGAAGAGGGATGGAGAGAAGGAACAAGAAGGACTGAGATGGAGGAGAAGAAGGAATAGTTAGGGTGAAAGAAGAAAGAGAAGGAAATTTGATGACGTGGAGAAGGAAAGAAATATGGATACGAAGAGAATGAAGGTAAGATGGAGGAAAAGGGAATGAAGGACAGAGGCAAAGTAAAGGATCAAGAAGAAAACAATAATAGAATGAGAGGTTAAAGAGGGATGTGAACAAGAAAACAAACGCTAAAGCAAAGCAAATACCTGAACAAACACACGCTAGACCCATCACAGAACCCCCCCGCCCTTTCTGCTCTTCTCCGAAATCCTTCCCCATCTCTTCTCTCCCATTTCCCCTCTTCCTTCCATACCCCTTTCCCACAGCAGACCCCCTTACATACTTCTCACCCCCTCTCTCCCCCCTCCCTCCTTTCCTCCCCCCTCCTCCCCTAACCCTCCTATCCTCCCCTTCCTCCCCCCATCCTTCCTTTCTTCCCCCATTCCTCCTCACCCCCTCCACCCTAGCACAGCCACGACTAAGTGTTGACCATAAACCTGGAACCCCCAAGCCGTTCCGTTCCTCGCGGGATAACAGGCACCTCGAGTAGTCCCGAACCGCGACGGGCGCATACTCGCTAATCTCGCCGACGCCTTGATCGGAAACTTGGAGAAGACACGGTAATGCCGCGGGCTAATTGGCTCTTCCTTGAAAGGCTGTAATGCGGAA
>BOPN01004660.1:27500-35000 GCA_017312705.2 Penaeus japonicus
CTTTCCCTCTCTACCTCTCTCCCTTCCCCCTCTTTCCCTTCCTTTCCCATCTCCCTCTCCCTCTCCCTCTCCCATTTCCATTCCCCTCCCCCTCCCCATTCCCTTGCCCTTTCCCCCTCTCTTCCCCTCTCCCTCTCCCAAGCCCCCTCTCTCTCTGCTTCTGCCTCTGCCTCTCTCTCCCTTCCCCTCTTTCCCTCCCTTCCCCATCACCCTCTCCCATTCCCATTCCAATTCCCTTCCCCTCTCCCTCTCTCTGTCTCTCTGCCCTCCCTCTCCGACCTTCTCTGTCCACCCCTCTCCCTACCCTCCCCCCCCTTCCCCTCTTTCCCTCCTTTCTCCCTTTTTCCCTTCCTTCCCCATCACTCTCTCCCATTCCCATACCCTTCCCCTCTCCATTTCCCTCGCCCTTTCCCCCCTCTCCCTCTCCATTCCCCCTCCCTTTCTCATCTCCCCCTCCCTCCCTCCCTCCCTCCCTCCCTCCCTCCCTCCCTCCCTCCCTCCCTCCCTCCCTCCCTCCCTCCGGCGTAGCAATACCGCTAGAGCACAGAGCGGGATTAAACTACTCCAGAATATTTACTCTGGGGCGACACTCGAGACTAATTACTCAATTAAACAAATCTGTGGCTCAATGAATGTGTGGAAGACAGGAGAGTGAGTTATTGTTATATATCGCACTGGGATCGGTCTCTTTTTGTGTGTGTTTGTGTGTGTTTGTGTGTGTTTGTTTGTGTGTGTGTGTGTGTGTGTGTGTGTGTGTGTGTGTGTGTGTGTGTGTGTGTGTGTGTGTGTGTGTGTGTGTGTGTGTGTGTAAGGTGCAGTGTTGTAGTGTTCACTTTCTTTTTGTTTGCGATATATGTGTACAATGTATGTTCGTGTGGTGGTTGTAATACTGGTGTTATGATGAGGGAATGAATCAGATAGCTGGTTATCACACCAAAATTAATAGCAATATCTGCAATTGCATTAGCGATGACTAAAAAAAATAATGAACCGTTATATTTGCGAAAAAGTAAGAAATGAATAATGTGCTCATCGCCATAACAATCGCAAACATGCATAAAATGTTAGGGAAAATAAAATAAAAAAGTCACGAACATAATTTCATAATAGCAATAATAATAATAATAATAATAATAACAATTGTAGGAGTAGCATCATTACCAGTAGTAATAGCAGTATTAATAATAGTAATGCATAATAATAGTAGTAAATAATCTATATTATTATATGCTATTGCTAAAAATAATCAGAAAACCAATAATAATAATAATAATAATAATAATAATAATAATAATAATGACGATGGTAATATAATAATAATAATAATAATAATAATAATAATAATAATAATGATAATAATAATAGTAGTAGTAGCAATGATAATAATAACAAAAACAACAACGCTAATAATAGTAATGATGATAATGATAATAATAATAATAATAATAATAATAATAATGATAATAATAATAGTAGTAGTAGCAATGATAATAATAACAAAAACAACAACGCTAATAATAGTAATGATGATAATGATAATAATAATAATAATAATAATAATAATAATAATGATAATAATAACAATAATAAAACATACAAGGGAAAGAAAACGGAAAGGCGAAGCAAAAGAGAAACGAGAAAGAAAACGGAATTCCACGCTCCTCTCGTCACTCGCCTACCAATGCGAATTTTCCAAATAATTTTTTCCTCGAGAGCCATAAATGTCTGTCGGTGGCGATATATCTCTCATATGAAATAATGACTCCACTCGAATCGCTTCAACAACAATGGCGACAATGCAATAAGCGTCAACTTTCCTTCAACATTTTTTTGATTCAATCATCATCTAGGATCGATCACGTCCCGCGGTAATCCTGAATGTTGAAATCAACTGTTGTCTGCAACATTGATTCCATTTCCTGCTCACGTTTCAACAGGTTTATTGTCTTCGTATGTAACAATATTTTCCTACATTTTCAACGCTTTTCAATTTCATCATATCTATATCTTTCACATTTCTTCACGGACGACTTTCAGCTTCAATGGCACCAACAGGTTCTTTAATCTTCCTTATCATCACAATCATCATCATGAATTTGGCCCCCCCTTTTCCCCTCCATCCATCCGGTTATCTCCTCTCTTCCTCCTCCCCCCCCTCCCTCCATCACCTCCTCTTTACACACTTTCTCAGCTTCTTAAATAAATAGAAAATATATGTGTATGTATATGAATATGTATATGTATATGTGTGTATATATATAATATGTATAATATGTATATATATATATAATATATATATATAATATACATATATATACATATAAATACATATTTATACATATATCTACATATTTATATATATACATATTTATATATATATACATATATATACATATTTATATATATATACATATATATACATATTTATATATATACATATATATACATATATATATACATACATATATATATATATATGTATATATATATATATATAAACATAAATACCAATACAATTATCCTTTCCACACAGCTTCCATCCTTCTATCCTTTACCCCCCCCCCCTCCCTGCTTCAAAGAAAGATCTGAATGTTGTCTTTAAGCGCCAGCCTCTTATCCCCCTTCTTCTCTCTCCCTCCCCTCCCCTCCCTACCTTTCGTCTTCATAAAGTATCATTTCCTTTGTCTTCATTAACATCCCTCTCTCTTAGTCCTTTCTGATCCTTATGAGCATTATTTGTGTGCGTGCGCGCGCGCGTGCGTGCGTGCGTCCGTGAGAGAGAGAGAGAGAGAGAGACAGAGAGAGAGAGAGAGAGAGAGAGAGAGAGAGAGAGAGAGAGAGAGAGAGAGAGAGAGAGAGAGAGAGAGAGAGAGGGGGGGGGGAGCGAGTGGGAGAAAGGAGAGAGAGATAGAGGGAAAAGGAGGAGGCAGAGGCACGGCGAAAGACAGACAGCCAGACAGACACGGATAGATAGATAAATAGAAAGACAGGGATAAAACTTAGAGAAACAAAGTGCATAAAAAGAGAGGGTGATCATCATTTTCCCATGAGTACACCATTAACAGCTTTACAGCACATTTTCATCACATTATTGCAACGGTTAACCCACAAGGACCTCCACCTGCTCCACCTCTCTCTCTCTCTCTCTCTCTCTCTCTCTCTCTCTCTCTCTCTCTCTCTCTCTCTCTCTCTCTCTCTCTCTCTCTCTCTCGCTCTCTCTCTCTCTCTCTCTCTGCATTCGGATCTTATCTTTCCGAAATCACATCCACAGTTGTTTAATGTCTGATATCTGTTTAGCTTTGACATAATTGATGGAAGTGGTCTAGAATTAATAACCAAGTGACATTATTTTAGAACATGAAATATAGTTTTTAAATTTCTGATGAGTAACCGATATATGCATATCTCTCTCTCTCTCTCTCTCTCTCTCTCTCTCTCTCTCTCTCTCTCTCTCTCTCTCTCTCTCTCTCTCTCTCTCTCTCTCTCTCCTTTTATTACCTCCAGATTTTGGAAGCAACAATCTTATGTAATATCACAGCTCTTCATGCTTGTTCATGGTCTTACAATCTTTTATTGTCTTCAAATTCCTTCAAATGGTTCACATATTTCTCAAACTTTATATTTGCACTTTTGCGTAGCAGCATAACCTTATTTTCTTGGCATCTTTAATTTTCCTTCACATAAACACTCAAACCTGACCTTTACATAAATATGCCCGGGCACATACACGCATACACAAACACACAAATACACACACACACACACACACACAAACACACACATACACGCACACACACACAAACGTACACGTACACTCACACTTCGCACCGCCGTCATCGCCCCGCAACATGTTTATCGGGCTACATATCTGGCCAATCTCAGTCCAGAAAGTGGCTATTTGGCAACTCCAGATAAGGACTCCAAATTCTAGGTTTCTCCAGGAATAGCCACAATAGCCTAGGAGGCTACCTGGGAGGGATGTCAGTCAGTCAGTCTGTCTGTCTGTCTGTCTGTTTGTATGTCTGTCTGTCTCTCACACACTCACACTCTCTCTCTCTCCCTGTATCCCCTTCTCTCCTTCTTTCCCTCTCTCCCCTTCTCTCCCCTTCTCTCCCACCCTCACCTTCTCTCCCTCTTTCCCTCCCCTTCTCTCCCTCTCTTCCTCCCTCACCTTCTCTCCCTCTCTTCCTCCCTCCCCTTCTCTCCCTCTCTCCTTCTTTCCTTCTTTCCCTCTCCCATTCTCTCTTTTCCCTTCATTTACTTCTTTTAATTTTCCTTTTCCCTCTCATTCACACAATTCTATTTCCAAATAAACCGCATAATCCTATCCTTCTTTCTCGCCATCTTTATTCCTTTTCCGTTTCCACCACTGAAGAAGAAAATGAAGTGGACATCTTTCTCCAATCCAATACCACTTCCTTTCCTCTTGTCGTCCCTCATTCCTTTTATTATTCCCCACTTCCATCCTTTGTCGCTTTACCCTTGATTCGTTAATTCCGTGTGTGTGTGTGTGTGTGTGTGTGTGTGTGTGTGTGTGTGTGTGTGTGTGTGTGTGTGTGTGTGTGTGTGTGTGTGTGTGTGTGTGTGTGTGTGTGTGTGTGTGTGTGTGTGTGAGTAAACGTGACTCAAGACTTTATCGTTTCCTATAATATCTGTTTCTCTCTCTCTCTCTCTCTCTCTCTCTCTCTCTCTCTCTCTCTCTCTCTCTCTCTCTCTCTCTCTCTCTCTCTCTCTCTCTCTCTCTCTCTCCCCCCTTTCTTACTGCCTGTTTTTTCTTTCTTTCAACTTTATCTCTCTTTATTTCTACTCTAATATTCTATCCACTACTCGTCTGTTATTCTTCTCAGCCTCGATGTCTGTTGTGTATCTTGTCTCTCTTTCTTTATTTTCTGTTCTTTATTTTCTTTCCTCTTCCTTTGATCTTATTATGTCTACTTCTTCCCCTTCCATTCCCTTTCTTTATCTTCCTTTCTCTTCCCCTATCCCCTCACTTTTCTCTCATTCACCCCTTCCCTTCTTTTTTATTCTTCCTCTTTTCCCTTACTTTGTCCTTTTCTTCCTCTCATTTTCCTCCCCTTCATTTTTTTAAAATCTTTTCTTTCTTTCCCTTTGCCATTCTTTATCTGCCTCTCCATCTTCCTCCATCCCTTCCTCTCCGTTCTCTCCTCCCTGTTCCTCTCTCCAAACGCCTATCTTTACCTTGCACATTCATCTTGCAAGACGACCTCGTCCCATGACATCAGTCGTATCGACTTTCTGTTATTTTCGTCGTTTCCTCTCTTTCTTCTTGCTCTTCCTTCCTTTTTCTACTTCTAGTCACCTCTTCATTCGCTTTCTTCCGTTTTCTTTCCTTTTCTTATCTACTGGCATTCCTTCGCTTCCTTATTATTTCCTTGTTTGGCCACAGGCGGTCAAGGGAGGGAGAACTGGGCAACTACAAGTCGGTAGCGCAGTAGTTTGGCAAACGGCTTGTAGGTGGCTTGGGCGTGTCGGTAAGCCGGAGGTTCAGTCCGACGTAAGCGAGAAATCAGTAAGTCATGATATCGGTCAGATATCATGACTTTCTGATATCTCGCTTACGTCGGACTGAATCGTCGTCCAGATTTAGCATCACAGAATAGGATATTAATGACACCTTCACCAACCTTTCCTGCTCCACCAGCACTGTTCAATAATATATATATATATATATATATATATATATATATATATATATGTATATATATTATATATATCATACATATATATATATGTGTGTATTTGTGTGTCTATGTGTATGTATGTATGTATGTGTATGCGTGTATATGTGAATATGTGAATATGTGTATATGTATATATATGTATGTATATATATATATATATATATATATATATATATATATATATATATATATATATATCCTCCGTACTTCGCACTCTTCTGTCAGTCCTTCCCTTCTTTCCAGACCCTTCCTACCACCGCTTCACCCCTTTCATCCTCCCTTCCACTGCCCCCCCCCCCCAACAAAGAAATGAAAATGATATAACCAACAGGTCATACCCCCACCCCTACCCCAACCCACCCATACACAAGTCAAAGGAAAGAGGATATCCTAGCCCCCCCCCCAACCCCAACCCCCACCTCCCCCCCCCAAAAAAAAAACACACACACACACGAAAAGACAAGAAAATAAAAAAAGGAAAAAAGAAGAAGAAAACCGTGTGCTCCATGCGATTAAACTCAATGGAAAGTGAAAATGTTGATATACACGTGCACATATATATACACATACACATATATCGCGTCGCATGGGATGAAATGCGGCTTCTGTCAGACCTCCACATTACGTCCCCCTGTGATGGTGAGCGATACTTCCAGTTGCTTTATTGGATTTAATAAAGTGTTGAATGCTACTAGGAGAGGGTAGTGGGAAGGGGGGGGGTTATAGAAAGAGTATGAAGGAGAGAGAGAGAGAGAGAGAGAGAGAGAGAGAGAGAGAGAGAGAGAGAGAGAGAGAGAGAGAGAGAGAGAGAGAGAGAGAGAGAGAGAGAGAGAGAGAGAGAGGGAGGATGAAAAACATAGGCAGAGAGAATAAAAGACGATCAAAGAGAGAAAGAGAGAGGATGAAAAACAGAGGCAGAGAGAATAAAAAACGAACAGAGAGAGAAAAAAAGTGAGAAAGAGAGAGAGAGAGAAAGTGAGAAAAAACTCGCACACACATACACACAAACACACACACAAACACACACAAATACATAAACAAACACACACACACAAACGCTCACGCATCCACACACGCGACCCCGTTTATTTACAATCCCCGTTTCAAAGCCGAGTTGCGACGAGGTCACTGCAGTACAGCAATGTTTGCTTATCCGACCAACACACATAACCGAACGGGACCAACAATATACACACATTTCGACCGCGACTCCATGGCTTGTATGAGTGACGGCCGCGAATGAGTTCATTTTTATATATATTAATGCCAGCCTTGTGATTCCTTTTTTAATTGTCGGTGATAATTACGCTGATATAAATACAGGTCAGGTAAACGCTGTTAATTGCCTGCAGAGAGTTATGCAGACACACATGCAAATAGTGAAGGTTGCATTTAGGAAAAAAGAAACTTTCTTGGTCGAATGACATAATCAGCAGAGTAGAAGAAATACACACACACAAACATACACGCACACATTCACACGCGCGCACACACACACACACACACACATTTAAAATAGACAAACACCAAACAGATGGAAAATGAACAAACGCAAGCAAACAAGAACCTGGTATACTAAGCTCCAAAATATTGGCGATATTACCGATAATTAATAATATCTATTACCTAATTTGTTCCCGATACGGTCCACTTTGATGTTTAAAATCAATAAAGTATGATCAGATAAACACATTTGATAATACCACTACCTCTACTTATAATAGTAATAGTAATAATAATAATAATAGTAATAACAATAATAATGATAATTACGATAGCGTTGATGGTGATGGTAATG
>BOPN01004660.1:47500-50000 GCA_017312705.2 Penaeus japonicus
GCCATTATCCCTTGCGCGGCAGATCCGACCATACCTACTTTACGGCAGATTAGCGGGGACACATTCAGCGGATGGAGATATAAACCGCATTCAGGCGCGCGCGCACGCACCCGCACGCAAGCTGCCAGTGCGGATGCGAGGGGACTGGGGAGCTGGGGGGGGGGGGGGGGGGAATAAGTCCTTCGGCCTCGAAATGTGAATAATCTTCGTTGCGGTGCCGGCTAGAAGGGCGGAGATGCATTCGCAATCGCCTCCAGTGGGGAGGCAAACCGAGTGCCTCACAATAATTAAGATTTCGGGCTTGGGGTTATTGTTTCCGGAAGCCCAAGCGAGCGAGCGCGCGCGTCTGTACGCTGGCACAGGTGGCTGGCTCCCTCCCTTCTTCTCTACAATATCACTCCTCCTCATCATCAACAACCACCTCCTCATCCCCGTTCACCTCCTCCCCCCTTCTCCGCTCATTCTCTCCCGCCCTCCCTCCTCCTCACGACAGGTGCTTATGAGCCTTATTAACGTTAACACAGCGCTCGGCGTCCCCTCATTGAATGGATTGCAAATGATATTGAATTGGGTATGACTGGAACATCGTATTTGAATTAGCGAAGGTACACATAAACAGGTAAGTCCGCCTCAACTAGCAGGCGTTAGCTCGCTCGCTCTCTCTCTCTCTCTCTCTCTCTCTCTCTCTCTCTCTCTCTCTCTCTCTCTCTCTCTCTCTCTCTCTCTCTCTCTCTCTCTCTCTCGCTCCCTCTCCCTCTTCCTCTCTCTCTCTCTCTCTCTCTCTCCCTTTCCCTCTCAATCTCTCTCCCTCCTCTCCTTTTCTTTCTCTTTCTTTTTCTCTTTCTCTCTCACTCATCTCTCCGATACGCCCTCTCCCCTAACACACACACACACCACGCAGGCACTCGGCCGCACCGGCAGACGGCATCCAGGAGCGTGGGAACCGGCAGGGCAGACGTGAGCAGCCGAGGTCGGCCGCCACACACGACCGGAGCAATAAAGCCTGGCACTTTGACACCCGTCCTGTCATGTTCCGTCCTGCGCTGGCACTTCCTGGCACTTTGTGGTGGTGCCCGCTGCTCTCCTATCCCAGGCCCGTCCTGTTTCTTTCTTCGCTGCTCTCTAATGATCTTTCCATCCTTGATTCACCCCGCCTTTTCTCTCTTTAGGATTACATCTTTCATCATTGCTGCTCTCTCTCTCTCCCTCTGTCTGTCTGTCTGTCTCTCTCATTCTGTCTGTCTCTCCCCCTCTGTCTCTCCCTCTCTCTCTAATCAGATGTACGCAAATATGCAATAGGATATCCGCACTTGCCCGTGTAGTTGTGTGACTGGACGAGTAGGCTATGCTGGCGAATCAAGTTATACACAGGTGAAGCACATTTCAATTAATTAATTTTCAAAGGGGTTATCCCGTTTACCTTATTCATCTGTTTACAGTCTAAATTTTAAGTACATACAACTGTGATAGGCCTCCCTTAAGTTCACATAAGTGGCAAAATACTGATTACATGAGCTGTGGAAATTGTTAGCTGATCTTTAAACACACACACATACATAAATACTAACTCTCTCTCCATCTCTATTTATCTTTCTCTCTCTCTCTCTCTTTCTCTCTCATATCTTTCTACTTCCACAAAACAAGCAGCTCTGAGGCACATACACCAAAACCCAGTGAAGCACACTTGAAAAAAAAGCCGGACCACCCAAACAACCCATTAGAGGCATACACAGAGTCAACCATCCATTAGAGATAAACACAAGCCTAATTAACCTGCTTGCATGCGAGTACACCGAGTCACCGGTCTGGGCTATTCTCAGACATGTTTCGCTCTAACTAGTTATGCTTATTAAGTTACTCTAGTGCACCGGCAGCCATATGTCTAATAGTAATTTCGCTGTGTTAATAACTGGGACTATTAGCAATGCATGGGTTGGTATCATTTGGTACTCATCCCATTGGGCAAGCAGATATTATCTAACAGTTATGAGAGAGAGAGAGAGAGAGAGAGAGAGAGAGAGAGAGAGAGAGAGAGAGAGAGAGAGAGGTGGGGGGGAGGGGCAGGGAGATGGAGAGGGACAGGGAGGGAGGGAAAAGAGAGAGTGAATGAGAGAGACAGAGAAAAAAATAAAAAGAGAAAGAGAGAGACACGGAGAGACAAAGAGAGAAAGAGAAAGAGAGAAAGAGAGAGAGAGAGAGAGAGAGAGAGAGAGAGAGAGAGAGAGAGAGAGAGAGAGAGAGAGAGAGAGAGAGAGGGGAGGGGGGGCAGGGAGGGAGGGAAGAGAGTGAACGAGAGAGACAGAGAAAGAAAGAGAAAGAGAGAGACACGGAGAGACAAAGAGAAAGACAGAGAGAGCGAGAAAGAAAGAGAGAAAGAGAGAGAGACGCTGGACTTCTATGTAGTGTGACGTCACAAGGGCTGCCTGTGCGGACTTCTGTATGTGCGTTTTTATTTCTGGGTGTCTCTAATTGTGTATCTCTTTTTTTATCGTGTTTGCTG
>BOPN01004660.1:52500-55000 GCA_017312705.2 Penaeus japonicus
TTTTAGCACATATTTAGACCTTATTTTTTCAATTTGTTTCCATTCCTCTTCCTCCATACTTTCTTATGTTTATTCCTTCTTCTCTGCTTCATTATCAGTGCTCTCTCTCTCTCATTCTCTCTCTCTCTCTCCCTCTCTCTCTCTCTCTCTCTCTCTCTCTCTCTCTCTCTCTCTCAAACATATCTTGATAGAGGCTTGAGCACTCATATCTTATCCGGCTGACAAGATATTTGGCTGGATTACGTTTTGGGATAATACCTTGTGGCGTTTTCAATTTTGTTCAACTTTTTTCAAACCAGCATTTGGATTCCTTTAACTCAACTTTAACTATCAAAATTTAATTTCTTACGTGTCACATTTTGGTATTCAATGAATAGTATTTTTTTTCTTTGTGTGTGTGTGTGTGTGTGTGTATGTGTGTGCGTGTGTGTGCGTGTGCGTGTGTGTGCGTGTGCGTGTGCGTGTGCGTGTGCGTGTGCGTGTGCGTGTGCATGTGTGCGTGCGTTCGTGCGTCCATGGTAAGACGACTTGAACTCCTACATTTGGAAGCATTTGGGGTTAATGCTGTCTCCTTCTTATAAGACTTCGGCATCAGCCAGGATTAAGAAGGTAATTGCATGTAGGGTCAACAAAGGCAGATAAGAGAAGAGGAAGAAAAAACGGCCCTCTCCCCATTTTCTCTAACAGAGAGGGGGAGAGGGAAGATAGGAGTAGAGAGGAAGAGGAAGAGGTAGAAAGAAGCGTGGGTGAAGAGTGAAAGACACAGACAAGACAGACGGATCAAGATAGATAAATAGATAGACAGATAAATAAATAGATAGATAGAGAAAAAAAAAAAAAAAAAAAAAAAAAAAAAAAAAAAAAATATATATATATATATATATATATATATATATATATATATATATATATATATATATATATAGAGAGAGAGAGAGAGAGAGAGAGGGAGAGAGAGAGAGGAAGGTAGAGGGAGAGGCAGCACCTTCTTATCACCTGTCGGACAATTACTTGCGAACTAAAAATAAAATGGAGAAAATTGCCCACGACACAATCTCCCGCCATGACAAGGTGAAAATTCCCGGTGGACAAGGCTTGCATTCCCCTCCGCCTCCATCACGCGGCGCGGGAAGGAGGGGCAAAAGGAGGAGGAAGAGGTGGAGGAGGAGGAGGGAGAAGAGGAGGAGGAAGGGGAGGATGAGGGGAAGGAGAAGGAATGGGAGGAGGAGGAGGAGATGGAGGAGGAGGTGGAGGGGGAGGAAGAGGCTGAGGATGAGGGGAAGGAGAAGGAATGGGAGGAGGAGGAGGAGGAGGAGGAGGTGGAGGGGGAAGAGGAGGAGGAGTAGGGGGAGGAGGAAGAGGATGGGGAGGGGAAGAGGGGGAGGAGGGGGGAAGAGGGGGGAAGAGAGGGAGGAGGAGCAGAAGAGGAGGAGGGGGAGAAGGGGGAAGTGGGGGAACGGAGGAGGAGGAGGAGGAAAAGGAAGAGGAGGAGGAGGGGGAAGAGGAGGAAGGGGAAGAGGAAGGGGAGGAGGAGTTGGAGGAGGGGGGAGGAATGGGAGGAGGAGGAGGAGGAGGGGAAAGAGGATGAGGAGTAGGGGGAGGGGAAGGAGGAGGAGGGGGAGGAGGAAGAGGAGGAGGGGGAGGAGGAGTTGGAGGAGGGGGGAGGAAGGGGGGAGGAAGAGGATGAGGATGAGGGGAAGGAGAAGGAATGGGAGGAGGAGGAGGAGGAGGTGGAGGAGGAGGGGGAAGAGGAGGGGGAGGAGGAAGGGGAAGAGGAAGGGGAGGAAGAGGAGGAGGAAGGGGAGGAGGGGGGGAGGAAGAGGATGAGGATGAGGGGAAGGAGGAGGAGGAGGGGGTGGAGGTGGAGGAGTAGGGGGAAAAGGAGGAAGAGTAGGGGGAGGAGGAAGAGGAGGAAGAGTAGGGGGAGGAGGAAGAGGAGGGGGAGGGGAAGGAGGGGGGAGGAGGAGGAAGAGGAAGAAAAAGGAGGAGGAGGAGGGGGGGGAGAGGTAGAGGAGGGGGGAAGAGGGGGAGGAGGGGGGAAGAGAGGGAGAAGGAGAAGAGGAGGAGGGGGGAGAAGGGGGAAGTGGGGGAACGGAGGAGGAGGAGGAGGAGGAGAAATGTGTGTGTGTGTGTGTGTGTGTGTGTGTGTGTGTGTGTGTGTGTGTGTGTGTGTGTGTGTGAATTTATATCACTGTGTGAAATGTGAGGGTGAAAATAAAATAGCAATAGATTACTAATATGAAAATAACTTTACATGGTGAAATCATTTCGTTTAACCAAAATCCACTGAACAGCTTCCACTACAGCAATTGCAACACTGAAACAACAATTTATAAACAAGTGAAACTGAAAATTGCAAATCAGCAATTGCACACAGAAAGCACAAAATATAATTCCTGTCAATATTTTAGAATGGTTCCAACGCCGTGAAATACAGGAAAGCATTAGACTAAGAATAAGTATGATAGAAGTATAAGCACACATACGCACTAGACACGTT
>BOPN01004660.1:57500-60000 GCA_017312705.2 Penaeus japonicus
GCGCTGGGTACGGGCCACACACATCACCAACCAGGATCAGAGCGAAGATAAAGATACCTTGGTGAGTCTCGGGCTTGGCTATCCCCCCCTCCCCCCCCGCCCCCCGAGTCTCTCTGCATCACCATTTCATCGCGGAGCATTTTTTATTTTTTATTTTTTTTCATATGCTGCCGTGGCGTCATCATCACTCATGACGGTGAGGAAGTCATTACTACCAAAACAATATGTCTTGAGCTCACCCGTCATTTGTTATGAACGGATGAGCACATGCATTTCAAATAAATACAGCCACATAGACGTAAGCAAAAAACGTGCAAGCATAAAATCTCAAACACACACACACACACACACACACACACACACATACACAGCACACATACACAAAATCAAACTAAAACACACACACACATATCCTCGACCCCTCTCACCTAAACACCTCCCTCCCCCTACCCACTAACCCCCACATATTCATTCAACACCCAAAAATGATAAATATATATCTTTCTTTAATGGGCGGGTCATTATATTCATGACTCTTCCAAATGATGTGCACATGTCCACAAAAATCTACATAATCCTTTTCTTAAAATATCTCCTTAATAGTATTAAGTGATTATTATCATCATCATTGTCACTCTTTCTGTTTATGTCATCAGAATGGTGTTTTCAGCAACTTCATTGTCAGTGTTATCATAATAAATATACCATTTTTAAATCATTATAATCATAACCACCATCATTATGACTGTCTTTATCACCATCCCCAATTTCAACACTACAATCACCACCACCATTATCATGATAATCATCATCACCATCATCACCACTACCAAGTTCACCATCACTAATACCAATTCTATAATGATCACCACCAATTTTATCATTCTCACCAACATCAGTGCCCCTCTTATCATCACCATCACCACCACCATCATCACCGCCACATTTCGCAGCGTCTTCACTGTCATTTTGCCCCTTGATTTACTCGGCCGCGTAATGGCTGTTCATAATGGAGTTTTACACCTAAGAGGTCATTAATATTGCAGATATCCACCTTTTTTGCAAGGGTGAAGGTTTTAGAACACTTACTCGATACAGAACCACGACCATGAAATACGACCCGCTGTGAGAGGGGATCGACTGCCGTGAGATATGATAACTCACTGCAACACATGAACCACGACCATGAGTTCCGACACGGAAGCTTTTACTACCTTGAGAACGACTCGTCATGAGTATGAGATACAGCCTGAAGCGAAAGCCCACACAACCATGAAAATTCGTCCGCTGCAACAAGAGAGATATGACCATCAAAAACGACCTTTCGCGAGGGACGGAAAACGACCAGCTGAAACACGTAAACACGACCACCAAATGCCACAACAGGGATGAAAAAAGCAACAAACCTATATGGTCCAACCCTAGTGAGAAACACCCCTACGACCTGGCAATACTACCCCCCACCACCCACCCATCCAAATAAAATAAAATAAAAAAACGACCATAAATTCGTCACTTCGGCGCCTAAATCATCAATATATGACTTACAGCACGACTGCTTGTCTGTAATTTAAATAATCCATACTACCCCCAGGTCGGGTTGAGTTAGATTATGTTAGGCTTGGCTAAGTTGGAGTGGACTGGGTTAGATTAGGTTTGTTTGGGTAAAGTTGGGTTGAGTTGAGTTGCATTGGTTTGGATTAAACTAAGTAAAAAAAAGTGGTGGTTCGCAGTAACAGGGTCGATTTGTTTTGCCATTTTGGTCTGGTTTATTTTGTTCACTAATCTAACGTTACCTATCCCTTCCAGGTCTACCCTATCCTAACCTAGTTGAACATATAACTTCCTACTCTACCCTATCTTTCCCAAGCCTAACCTATCCTAACCTAATCTAACCTATCCTTTCCTAGTCTAACCTATCCTAATCTAGGCTACCCTATCCTAACCTAATATACTCTATCCTTTCCGTGTTTAACTGAACTTAAACACGGAAAGCTAACCGTGCTATTCTGCTGGCTAACGAGGGGCATAATGGAGTACTTCGACTGCAAAAAAATAATATCGCGGACCTAAGGCACTTTAGGTCCGCACGCCACTCCAATAGTCATTCATTTCTGAGAGGGAGTAACTGGGACAATTTTTGGTTAACTGTTAATAATGCGATTCCGGTTAACTGTTGGAATGCTTTCTGCTTAACGGTTACGGTGTGATTTGTGGTTGAATATAATCTAGCGATTTCTGGTTAAATATAATATCGTGATTTCTGGTAAACTGTTGCGATGTTTTCTGCTTAAGTGTTACACTGTGGTTTCTGGTTCATTACATATATGCAATTTCCGGTTAACTATAATAACGAGATTCCTTTTTAAGCATTAGAATGTGATTTCTGGCTTCCAGTAATAAAGTGTCTCTTGTTTAAATATCAAAATGTTATTTCTGCTTACTTATATAAGATGACGTGATCTCTTTTAAACTGTAATAATGTGGTTTCTGATTAACT
>BOPN01004660.1:82500-85000 GCA_017312705.2 Penaeus japonicus
CCCCCCCACCCCCCACCCCCCTTCTCAAATGCGGGGGGATGATGAATGTGGAGGAGGAGGATGGTTGTGGGAGGGAGAGAGGGAGGGAGGGAGGGATAGATTGAGGGAGGGAAGGAAGGATGGATGGATGGAGGGAGGGAGGGAGGGAGAGATGGAGGAAAGGAGGAATGGAGGGATAGGGTAGATGGGTGGGAGGGAGGTAGGGGAGGGCAGGATAGGTGGAAGGGAGGGATAGGTGGATGGGAGGAAGGGATAAGTGGATGGGAGGGAGGGATAGGTGGATGGGAGGGAGGGATAGGTGGGAGGGAGGGAGGGAAGGAAGGAGGGAGGGATAGATGGAAGGAAGGAGGGAGGGAGGGAGGGAGAGATGGAGGAAAGAAGAAATGGAGGGATAGGGTAGATGGGTGGGAGGGAGGTAGGGGAGAGCAGGATAGGTGGAAGGGAGGGAGAGATAGGTGGGTAGGAGGGAGGGATAGATGGAGGTAAGAAAGATGGAGGAATAGGGTAGGTGGGAGGAAGGAGAGGGTTGGATAGGTGGGAGGGAGGGGTAGGGTAGGTGGGTCGGGGGAGGGAAGGAGGGGTTGGCTTGTCGATTGGAGTGGGGAGAGGGAGGGAGGGTGTGAGGGTGGAGAGATGGATGGATGGATGGATGGATGGATGGATGGATGGATGGATGGAAGGAAGAAGAGAGTATGGGATGGTAAATAAAAGGCGGGCTAGATGGGGATGGATGGGTGGATGAATGGATGGATGGAGGGGTAGGAGGCAGGCTAAATGGACGTGTGGGTAGGAGAGTAACCGGAGGTGGAGCAGGTGGAGTAAGGGAGGACGGCGAATGTGGATAGAGTAGGTGGATAGGCGGTCGAGCGGACAGACAGACAAGCAGATGGTCAGATAGATCATTTCAATTCCCCGGAAAACAACAACAAAAAAGGTAGGGATAACATGACTCGGGACGCATGAATGGGAAGGCAGAATGATCGATAGATAAACAGAAGGACAAAAGAATGGATAGACAGATGGTTAAATAGACGTGTATCATTTGGATTTTCATATCACATCATCATGTCATTCTTCCATCTCTCAGGAGGCCAAAGAGATTCATCTTATTACGATCAATTTGGTAAGTAGTGAAATAAATTATCACATTTTTATTTCTATGTTTTTTTGTTTTTTTTTTGTCTGCTTGAAAAAAAAATCGCTTGTCACTTTCCAGCGTTACAATTCAGTTATGTGTATTTCCTATTAGAAGATCAGAAAGCACAGCTGCGAAGAGACACTTTTCGCATTTGCAGGTTTCCTTTAACACCATTAACAACATCAAGATTCATGTCACATACATATTTCAATCATACACAGTTCTGTAATATCAACACTAGACACGCATACGTATGGCTAGACACACACACACACACACACACACAGATGGCATTAGTCTTCAAGAAGAGGATCTCAGTTGCGAAAGCACGGCACAGAGAGATTAAAATGGCTCGCAAACACGTAGTACTGGTAATAGTCGGCGGCCGATCCGGCGAGCCAGACTTTAAGCTTCGGCATCATATCATATGAGATGCAATCATGCAGTTAGAAGAGACATTTACATTATTGTTTATGATAATTTACCCCCATTATCACTACTCTTACCAGTTTCTATCCATTTTTGATATCATATGCCTCCTTGCTACCAAAGAGTTGTTTCGAGTGAGGCGCCCACGACTGCACAGCATACGCGCCCGCCCGGACGTGGTCGCCGCCGCATCGGGCCGCCACCGGAATGTGCGTGGGCGGCGCCGTTGCTTTCTGGCCTGGCAGCAAGCGAAGGAGCTGGTGGCCGGAACGCGTATGGGCTTCTTAACAGTAAGAGTCAAGTTTATTATCTATTCAGAACATTTTTAAAAATAATTCTACTATATCTATGGCTTTCCCATTATTTTCGTTTCATGTGTTCTTATTCCTTCTCCTTTTCCTGATATTATATTTCCGTCCTTCTGCTTTCGTATCTCCGTTATGTTGTCGAGTGGGAAAAATCTGCAAACCGATGAAAATATGTTATCCTTTCGCATCCCTAATCCTTCTTAATCCTACAGACATCTCTTGATTAAAGATGGCGGGCAGCTATGGCCAAAACAAGCTTGTTCGTGTGTGCCTTCCCCCCCCTCAATCTCATCTTCTTTCTTCTTCTGCTTCTTTTCCTTTTTTCTCTTCTTTTGCTTTTTCACTTATATTCTCTTCTCTTTCTTCTTCTTCACATTTTTCTCTATATTTTTTTCTTCCTCTTCTCTTTCTTTTCCTTCTTCTTCTTCTCTTTCTTCTTATCATTTTCCATCTTTTTTTTCTTCTTCTTCTTTGCCCTTTTCTTTTTCTTCGTCTTCTCCTTCTCTTTCTTCTTGTTATTTCCCTTCTATTTCTTCTTCTTCTCTTTTTCCTTCTTTTTTCTTCATCTTCTTGTCTTTCTTCGTCTTAATATTATTAATATTCTCCTTCTACTTCTTCCTCTTCT
>BOPN01004660.1:95293-102793 GCA_017312705.2 Penaeus japonicus
ATTTTTGCTTGTGGAGAACCTTTTTTTTTTTTTTTTTTTTTTTTTTTTTTTTGTTTTTTTTTTCTGTTTAGTGCCTTTTTAAGTTTTATGGATCCTCTCTCTCTCTCTCTCTCTCTCTCTCTCTCTCTCTCTCTCTCTCTCTCTCTCTCTCTCTCTCTCTCTCTCTCTCTCTCTCTCTCTCTCTCTATCTCACTCACTCTCTTCCCTCTCTCTTCCCTCTCTCTTCCCTCCTTCCCTCCCTCCCTCCATCACTCCGTCACTCTCTCCTTCCTCCCTGCATCTTCCCTTTGGTTGTTTTATCAAGTCGAAGTTGCACACAAATATTATGCTTAATTGGTTCATAAATCAAGAGAGAAGATGACTTCGTTCTGTAAGACTGAGGTCAGGGCAGTGGTATATTATTATTATTATTATTATTATTATTATCATCATCATCATCAGCATCATCATCATCGTTATGGCTATTGTTGTTATTATAAAGGTAATAATAACTATGATGATGATAGTAATAAAAATAATTATAATGACAATTATTATGATGATTGATATCGTTATCAAAATAATTATCATCATTTTAATCTTCATCCTCCTCCTCCTCATCATCATTACCATCATCATCATCATCATCATCATCATCATCATCATGTTATTTTTCATTCCGCCCCTCGACCCAGTTTTCAGTGTCGGTATCCCTGTTTAAAATAATGTACATCTTTAAAAATATAAGTTGAGAAAATGGCAATAGATACATAATTAGATTAAATGATAGAGGCGTAATTCAATGGCAACAAAGAAAAGATACTGCATGCAAATAGGAATTGACATATTGAATGAACCGAAAATTGATATAGCATGAAGCCAAATGTGAAATAAAATATCTTGTCTCATTAGGTTTGTTGATTCGCTGTGAATGTGAGGCGATCGCAGTTAAATATTGAATCAGTGGGACGATAAAATTCGTTTTGATATTATTCGCCGGCTGGCTGGTAAAGTCATCTTCTTTCGTGTGAGTTTTCGCCAAGGGATGTAAGACTCGGCCCCTCGCTCTTGCCTTAGAAAGAGTGGGCATTTGCTCGGAACGCTGGTCGGGAAAAGAGTGGGCATTTGCTCGGAACGCTGGTCGGGAAAAGAGTGGGCATTTGCTCGGAACGCTGGTCGGAAAGGGTGGCTGTAACTGATCGTAGATAAGCCTATGTCAGGGGTGTTATGATCTGCTAGGTAATTAGTTGAATTTATGTTTTCGATGGGTGGAATGCGTGCAGGAGGAAGAGGAAACGATACCAAATAAAAGGAATGATCCTATTTCCGGCCGAGGCTAGTCCTGCTCGGAGCGGCGGCGGGACTACTGGGTTTGGTAGTGCCTCGCTTCTTTGGCAGTGCCGCCCCTCCGAACACCCACCGTGTCCACTGAGATACAAGCATAGGCCACAAAATAAGATCAAATAATATATACGTATGAGTAATAAAATAATAATGATAATAATGATTATAATAGTAATGATAATAATAATAATAATAATAATAATAATAATAATAATAAACGAAAAGAAACGAAAAAACGCATAAACTTAATGTAGAATGTTGTGATCAGATACCAGTATGCGTCCGTACACAGTTGCTTTTTTAGGTTTTACACTTTGGGAAATAGGATTTAGGATATGTTAAATGACTTAAAACGTTTATTTGCACTAATGTAGAAGTGATCATAGAACGTTTGCTGGGATTGCATAGTGAAAAAATAGAATCGGAAAACATTTGTCGACAAATCGTTTATCCCTAGATTTCCCAATTCACGTTCAGACATAAACGTCCGAAAGGTCCAATTTAGAAATCTCCCCCCCCCCAAAAAAAAAAAAAAAAAAAAAAAAAAAATCGTCTCGTTTTTTTAGGGGGGGGGGGGGGAGGGCATGTGGTAGAATAGAAGCGATGATTTGCGGTGATAGCTTTCACAGGCGACTGAATGAGAGGCGTAAAAGAGGGAGGGAATAGACTGATTCTTCCTCTTTCCTCCTCGGATAGGAAGCGAAACGACCCACCGGTGTCACCACGGAACGACGCGATTGAAAAAAGTCACGGCCGGAAATGGGAATTCAGGTCGTAAAGATAAGGAGAAAATCCGCGGAAAAGGAAGAGCGATTTTCTTTTCTTTTTTTTCTGTTTCTCGAAGTTCCGCGCTCGTTCCTCTCCGTGTGAGTCTTCGTTTACGACAAAAGGCAGATTCAATAATGACTGTTGACCGGGGCACGAATCGGCGTTACTCGTGCTCCCTGTTGCTTTCATGGCACGTTTTAAAAGGGGGAGCTTTTCGGGAGAGCGGCTCCTTTTTGATTCAATTCCAATCATAATCGGGATCGTCGGGGCATTGATTGGCAACCGTGTAGAATGATAACGGATATGAAAAAAAGGGCGCCCAACCTTCGGGAATTGTTGCCACGTTTTCCATTTTAGTTCGGAATCTCTTTATCAGTCCGGGAGAACTTGGACACGCCATTTCTGGTCTTAATTTTTGAGGTTGGATGATAATGATCGTTGATTTATTTGTTTATTTATTTTATTTATTTATTTATTTATTTATTTATTATTATTTTTTTATGTGTGTATGTGTGTGTGTACTGTATGTGTGTGTGTGTGTGTGTGTGTGTGTGTGTGTGTGTGTGTGTGTGTGTGTGTGTGTGTGTGTGTGTGTGTGTGTGTGTGTGTGTGTGTGTGTGTGTGAAGCATTCGGTCTGACTGATTTAGAGCATGATGCCATCCTGGAAATATGGATTCGTTGAGCTGATGTAGGCATTCAGGTTTATGGAAAGCCTCGGTTTAGCTGATGTAGGCCGACCATAATCTACCCTCCATGGCCGCGGGCGACGTGCTTTCGTTTCGTAAGTGACGCATCCCTCATCCCTCGCCGGACCTTTTTCTTTCTTCTTCTTCTCCCCCCCCCCCCATTATCGTCAACTCGCCGAATCACCCCTCCCCCTCTTTTAGTTGTGGTTCTTTTTTCCTTCGTTTTCACCTGCTACTCATTTTTTGGCTTGCTCTCTATGAGACGCCCCCCCCCACACACACACCCGTCTCTCCCCCAGCCCCGAAGCCAAGTCCTTCATGCCGAGATGACACGCGCGCTTCTCGAGATTTCTTTGCGTATTTTAAAGCTGGACTTGTCGTCGGCCAAACAAGGCGAGGCTATAAATAGTCCCTGGACGGGCTCTCCGCGCTGGCCCGCGGAATTGTAATTAATTTGTTACAACTTACTCATCCTCCGCCTCCTCATCCTCATCCTCATCCTCATCCTCGTCTTCGTCGTCCTTTTCCTCCTATTTCTGTTCGACTTCCACGTCTTCTTTTTCCTAGTCTACTTCATCATTCTTGACCTGTGTCTCCTTTTAGTATTATTTCCCTTGCATCCCCCCCTCCTCACACTCTTCGTCTTTCTTCTTCTTATTATTATTATTATTATTATTATGCTTCTGCTCATGTTTGCCATCCTTCTCCTCCGCCTCCCCTCCTCCCCCCTCCCTCCCTCCCTCTCCCCTCCTCCCTCCTCCCCTCTCCTCCCCTTCTTCTCCGTCATCCTTGGCATCGTCATCGTTGTTGATGTCGTTTTTCCATCGGCATCTACCTTCCCTAATCATTTTCCTTCTCTCTACCCCCCCTTTTCTCTTATCACTCCCTCTATTCACCTGTTCCCCTCTGCCTCCTGTCTTTCACCTCCTGTCTCCTACCTCCTCTTCTGTCCTTATCCCCACTCCCATTTCACCTCTCCTCTTTCCTCTCTTCTCTCTCTCCTCTCCCCCTTATCCCCTCTCCCTTCTCTCTCTTCTCCTATATCCCCTCTCCCCTCCCCTCTTCTCTCTCCTCCCTCTTCTTCTCTCCCCTCCCCCTTCTCCTCTCTCCTTCCCCTTCTCCTCTCTCCCCTCCCCTCTCTCCCCTCCCCTCCCCCCCCCCCCCCCCTCCCCCTTCCTCCCCCCTCCCCCCCCCCCCTCCTCCCTCCCTCTCCCCCTCCCTCTCCCCCCTTCTCCTCTCTCCTTTCCCTTCTCCCTCTCTCCTTCCTTCCCTCTTCTTTCTCCCTCTCCCCCCTCCCTGCCCCTACTCCCTCTCTTCTCTTCTCTCCTTTCCTTCTCCTCTCTCCTTCCCCTTCTCCTCTCTCCTTCCCCTTCTCCTCTCACCCCCCTCTCCCCTCTCCCCTCTCCCCTCTCCCCCACGATTCCCAACCTTCAGATAGGCTGCAATTGCAAGATTTCGGGTCAGGATTATCTCGAGGATTAGACGAACGTGATGTGGATGAATGTTGTCACTTTCTTTGTTGCATAGACTTAAAGGATAATTATTTTTTGCTGTTTATATAATTTGGGTTTCATTTCAAGATTAGAAAAAAAAAAGTTTCGCTCCTCAAGAAGATGGGAAAAATGGGGATAGGGATGTCGGCGTTTTTGATGTAGGAGCTTAAGATTTTTTTTTTTTTTCTTTTCTTCTTTCTTTTTCCTTGGTAAGGTTTTCTTAGGTTCGAGACTGATTTCGAAATGAGGAGGAAAGAAGCGTAGACTTTTTTTCTTGAAATAAGGATGATTTTTCTTGAGATGTATCTTCAGTGTGTTGTGTCTCGTGGAGTCTCGAAATAAGGAGGAAAGAGGCGTAGACTTATTTCGGAATAAGGAGATGTTTCTTGAGATGTGTCTTCAGTAGAGCAGTCTCGTGGAGTCTCGAAATAAGGAGGAAAGAGGCGTAGACTTATTTCGGAATAAGGAGATGTTTCTTGAGATGTGTCTTCAGTGTGTTGTGTCTCGTGGAGTCTCGAAATAAGGAGGAAAGAGGCGTAGACTTATTTCGGAATAAGGAGATGTTTCTGGAGATGTCTTCAGTGTGTTGTGTTCGTGGAGTCTCGAAAATAAGGAGGAAAGAGGCGTAGACTTATTTCGGAATAAGGAGATGTTTCTTGAGATGTGTCTTCAGTGTGTTGTGTCTCGTGGAGTCTCGAAATAAGGAGGAAAGAGGCGTAGACTTATTTCGGAATAAGGAGATGTTTCTTGAGATGTGTCTTCAGTGTGTTGTGTCTCGTGGAGTCTCGAAATAAGGAGGAAAGAGGCGTAGACTTATTTCGGAATAAGGAGATGCTTCGAGATGTGTCTTCAGTGTGTTGTGTCTCGTGGAGTCTCGAAATAAGGAGGAAAGAGGCGTAGACTTATTTCGGAATAAGGAGATGTTTTCGAGATGTGTCCAGTATGTTGAGAGAGTCGTGGAAGGAGGGTAATGGGTGGGATTGAGTGGGGTTGGAGGGGGGGGGGGGGGGGGGGGGGGGGGGGGGGGGGGGGAGGGGGGGGGGGGGGGGGGGGGGGGGGGGTGATGGGTGTGTTGTGCGTGATTCGCGGCGGAGGGGACGAGAGTAACCCAATTTGCTCCCGTCGGCAAGTAAATTTGGAAAGTTCGGATATAAGTGGCGTGTGTCGCGGTATAAACAGGATATTGCTTCTCCCGCACGTGAAGAGGGTAGGGATGGGGGAGGGGAGGTTGAGGGTAGGGGGGTTGAGGTAAAGGAAAATGAGAGGGAGGGAGCGAGCGAGCGAGCGAGAGGAGGATGGGAGGATGGTTCCTCGTGCCAAGGATGACTTCGGAGGTGTCTCGGCGTGTTGTTGTACCCCTTCCCCCCTCCTCCCCCCTTCCCCTCCCCCAACCCCATCCCCATCCCCATCCCCATCCCCATCCCCCATCCCCCTCCCAGTCAGCTCGCCATCGCGACGCGTGTTTAATGTTAATGATCTTGTCATTTCATCTCCGGAGTTTGTTGGCGCCGGTAAATGTTTGCAGAGAATTATGGGCGGGAAATTAGCAGCCGTTGAAGTTGATTACCGGGCGGTGGGGGTGGGGGTGGGATGGGGGGCAGGGAGGCGGGAGGGAGGGAGAGCGGGGGGGGGGGTTGGGGAGTTGGGGGGAGAGGAAATTGCGAGTCTTTTTAATTTCTTCTGTGGAGGTTGTTTCTCGGTGGCGGTCGGTCCAAGGAAGCGGATCGTGGAGACGCCCACGGTGGGGACTCCGTATCTTCATTTTTTTTTTTTTGCTTTGGTTGTGTTTTTGTTTGTTTATTGAGGGAGAGGGAGGGAGGGAGGGAGAGAGAAAGGAAGAGAGAGAGAGAGAGAGAGAGAGAGAGAGAGAGAGAGAGAGAGAGAGAGAGAGAGAGAGAGAGAGAGAGAGAGAGAGAGAGAGAGAGAGAAAAAGCGGGGTTGGGAAGACCTTTATAGATGTTATTTTTGGCTGTTACTTCTTATGCGTGTTCTTTTGTCAACATTATGAGAAGTTATTAAGTCCGCTGTCATTTGAGTAGAAACGTTGTCAACTCCCATGTAAGACGAGAGGTGCATGGGTAGTATTTTGGTAATTATCATAAATGGCGCTAATTTATATGTCTACGGAAGGGATGGGAAGAGGCAGATGAACAGGGAGAGAGAGCGTCAGTGTTACATTCTCTCTCTCTCTCTCTCTTCTCTCTCTCTCTCTCTCTCTCTCTCTCTCTCTCTCTCTCTCTCTCTCTCTCTCTCTCTCACTCTCTCTCTTTCCCTTTCACTCTCTCTCTCTTTCTCCCTCCCTCCCTCCCTCCCTGCCTCTCTCTTCCTCTCTCTCCTCTCTCTCTCCTCTCTCTCTCCTCTCTCTCTCCTCTCTCTCTCCTCTCTCTCTCCTCTCTCTCTCTCTCTCTCTCTCTCTCTCTCTCTCTCTCTCTCTCTCTCTCTCTCTCTCTCTCTCTCTCTCTCTCTCTCCCTCTCTCTCTCCCCCTCTCTCCCCCTCTCTCTCTCTCTCCCTCTCTCTCCCTCTCTCCCTCCCTCTCCCCAGTCTCCCCTCTCTCCCCTGCCCTTTCGCCCGAATTCATTTTCCTCGCCTCCTTATCCATCCTCCAAACCGCCCCATGCTTCTCTCTCGCAACCCGGATGTGAGTTCATGCTCATGCAAACGGTTGATTTGATTTTGCAACGGCCATTTACCGTCCACTGCCGCCAGCCCTCTTCTCTTCTTTCCCATCTCTTGCTTCCTTCCTTCGTTCTCTTCCTTTGCTTTCTCCTCCCTCTTCTGTCTTGATCCTTCCTCCGCCTCCGCCTCCTTTACCTTCCTCTCCCCCGCCTCCCCTCTCTTCTTCTCCCACCGCCTCTCCCCTCCTTCCTCCCTTCCTCTCCCCCACGTCCCCTCTCTTCTTCCCCCACCGCCTCCCCTTCCTTCCTTCCTCCCCTCCTTCCTCCTCCTCCCCCTCCTCCCCCTCCTCCCCCTCCTCCTCCCCCTCCTCCTCCCCCTCCTCCCTTCTCCCCTCCACAGAGCCACTCGCACCCTCTCTGCCTAAGGACGAGGACCCAGACTTATTACTTCCATTGATAAAACGGGAACGGAGGAACTGCTCGTTATTCCGCTCGAGTGACCTTGCTCCACGCACGACCTACTGCCACTCAAAGAGCCTCGGCCGCTCTTCTCTTCGCCGCGCTCCGTGTTTGCTCTTTCCTTCGTCCTCCTCCTACTCTTCTTCCTCCCTCC
>BOPN01004660.1:112793-117607 GCA_017312705.2 Penaeus japonicus
GACTTTGTTGAAAGCTTTTGGTAGGATTCATTAAAATTAAACTTTTGAGTACTGCAATGTATGCTGCGAGTCTCTTTGCGAGGATATATTTGCTAACTTTTACTTCACGTTTTAAGAAGGGCTCTATGCAGATGAGACTGACTTGCCTGTGTGTGTGTGTGTCTGTTTGCTTGTTTGTTTTTCTTTGTTTTTTTTTGTTCTTGTGGATGTGTACTTGTGTTTTTGTTTGTTTGTAGGTGTGTGTGTTATATCTATTTATTTATTTATCTATCAGACTACATATGTAAGCATGGTCCTTCCTCTTTGTAATTTTCCCTTTTCTACCATTCACCTTCTAACAAAGTATAAGACCTGGGAAACAAATGGATAGTGGCTAGGGAGAAGTGTAAGGATATCCGCTCATTTTTTATCCACAATTTAATATTATTTGTTCTAAGCAATGGCGTCGTGATACTACTTATGCAACGGGTTGACCTTTGAGCATGCAATCGTTACGCTTGTGCTTGTGTCGTAGCAGCGCCTTCATCCACCCTCCACTTGTAAATATATGTATTTCATCAGTCATTATTCATACGCAGATTATGTCAGTTATCCGAGAAGCGAAAGCGTCTCGTGATGGAGACGGTTAGTCCGAACTATTCACCGAACTTGGGAGTTGTTCGTTGGTTGGTGTTCGTTCCCTCGTGCGAAATTCGGGCGGAATCGCAGCCTCGGTCGCCACGGGCTCCAATCACAGCACGCTCTCTCTTCCCCCGTAGAGGTTGTCGAATAAGCATCCTAAATCTCTCTCTCTCTCTCTCTCTCTCTCTCTCTCTCTCTCTCTCTCTCTCTCTCTCTCTCTCCCCCCCCCCCGACGATGCTTATCTGCCAGCGGTTATCTGGGCTGCGGGTGTGCGGGTGTGCCCCCCTCTGTTGACCTTATCTCGCGGATGATCCTGGGAAACCGCAGGGCATAACCTCCGGCATCGGGTGTATCCTGTTGTGCATGGGAATGGCTTGGCATTTCAGGGCTGTTGTTGGTGCTGATCTGGCATCGAGATGGGGGCCAGGGACGTGAGAGTTAGTAGTGGCGTGCCCGGTGGGGGTCGGGGTAAGGGGGGTGAGAGGGATGAGGGGCAAGGTTGGGGGGAGGGGGGGAGGGAAGAGGGAAGGGGTTAATCACAGACGTTATCGACGCAGTTAGTGACGTCACTGGGGCCTAAATTGATTAATCATGGGCTTGTTTGCCAATTTCGGCGGATTATCGGCGATTAAACCTGGCCAGCAGACGACCTCAACAACAACTTTATTCCGTGTCGATGGGGGGTTTCGTCTTGTGAGAAAATAGAGTGGAACAAGCGGCCTTCCCCGCAGTAAGATTTTGTATTTAGAAAAGACCCTGTGTCTCTGTCGGTATCCCTTTGGAACTGACTCTAAGTGCGTTACATATCGCAACGCCAAGTTGTGATAAGCTTTATGCTTGCTTCTCCCGCTATTGCGAGTCGGGCAGCAAGCGCTATCGGGCCGACGAGGAAGTGGAGTGCGCCGAGTACTTGTCGGCCCGAAGGAAGAAAGAACTTGGGGAACGGGCTTGGGGTTCCTAGTGGGGTGTAGGACAAAAGCCATTCGCCGTCGCGGTGAGCAAACCTTTCTCTTGTTTCTCTCTCTCTCTCTTTATCTCTCTCTCTCTCTCTCTCTCTCTCTCTCTCTCTCTCTCTCTCTCTCTCTCTCTCTCTCTCTCTCTCTCTCTCTCTCTCTCTCTCTCTCTCTCTCTCTCTCTCTCTCTCTCTCTCTCTCTCTCTCTCTCTCTCTCTCTCTCTCTCTCTCTCTCTCTCTCCCTCCCACTCTCTCTCTCTCTCTCTCTCACTCCCTCTCTCTCTCTCTCTCTCTCTCTCTCTCTCTCTCTCTCTCTCTCTCTCTCTCTCTCTCTCTCTCTCTCTCTCTCTCTCTCTCTCTCTCTCTCTCTCTCTCTCTCTCTCCCTCCCCCTCCCCCTCCCCCTCTCTCTCTCTCTCTCTCTCTCTCTCTCTCTCTCTCTCTCCCTCTCCCTCTCTCTCCCCCTCCCCCTCCCCTCTCTCTCTCTCTCTCTCTCTCTCTCTCTCTCTCTCTCTCTCTCTCTCTCTCTCTCTCTCTCTCTCTCTCTCTCTCTCTCTCTCTCTCTCTCTCTCTCTCTCTCTCTCTCTCTCTCCCTCCCTCCCTCTCTCTCTCTCCCCTCCCTCCCTCTCTCTCTCTCTCTCTCTCTCTCTCTCTCTCTCTCTCTCTCTCTCTCTCTCTCTCTCTCTCTCTCTCTCTCTCTCTCTCTCTCTCTCTCTCTCTCTCTCTCTCTCTCTCTCTCTCTCTCTCTCTCTCTCTCTCTCTCTCTCTCTCTCCCTCTCCCTCCCCCCCTCCCCCTCTCTCTCTCTCTCTCTCTCTCTCTCTCTCTCTCTCCCTCTCTCCCTCCCCCTCTCTCTCTCTCTCTCTCTCTCTCTCTCTCTCTCTCTCTCTCTCTCTCTCTCTCTCTCTCTCTCTCTCTCTCTCTCTCTCTCTCTCTCTCTCTCTCATATGCATATGTATAAGTATAAGTATAAGTGTGTGTGTGTGTGTGTGTGTAAATGTATATGTATATGTATATGTATATGTATATATATATATATATATATATTATGTATGTATAAGTATATGTATATAAATTATGTATAGCCCTTGCGATAGACTGTTCATCATGTCCTCTACGCCCATTTTGCATCAGGCGAGGCGCGGGCGGGCGCGGGCGGGCGCACACGTCTGAGGATTGAAGACGATCTCACAGGAGTGAAAAGTCCAGGGTTCGCGAGAGGTAGAAAGGAGGAGGCGGAGATTAATGGGAATAATTCTCCCTGGAACTTCCCTGGAAATGAGCTCGAGGAACTTCATATAGCGTGAAATAAGGAGGAAGACACTGACGCCCTGTCTCGCGGGAGTCACGGGAGAGGGCCACCTTTAAAAGGGCTTGTTCTTGCTCCTCTCGGCGTGCACTGTAACCTATGGTGCCCTGCAAGTTACGCCCTGTGTGGTGGGGTATGCTTTGTTTCTGTTTTTTTTGTAGCGTTTATTTCCTGGAATATCGCTGGCATTTTTTTCTTCTTCTTAATTTTGACTAGCACTTTTCAAAGTTAGGGGACAGAAAACGTCCGCACAGCGAAGTGTTAAAAGTCAAGAGTTGCATCCGGGTCTCCTTGCAGCCCTGCAGTTGAACTTGAACAATCAAAAGTCTCTCCACAGCCCTGCCAGATTACGGTAACACCGCCCTTATGGCCCATCCTGGTCTCTCGGGGCGTGACTGCTGGAGACTTTACTTTTAAGCAGAACTTGGTACGTCGCGCTGAGGGGAAAGGGGGGGGAGGGGGCTAATTTTAGTTATTAGCGCGATGCAACTCGTTTAGCATTCCGCCAGGCGGGGATGGCATTGTTCACATTTGACCCGATCCCAGGATGCTTGACATTTGGGAAGATTTTTATAAGCACTTAGGGGAAATGCGCGCAAGCACGGAACGCACGCGATTTTTTTTCTTTCTCTCTTTCTCTTTCTTTATGTGTGTCTCTCTCTCTCTCTCTCTCTCTCTCTCTCTCTCTCTCTCTCTCTCTCTCTCTCTCTCTCTCTCACGCACGCACACACAAACACACACACACCAACACACAAACACACACACACAGACACACACACACACACACACACACACACACACACACACACACACACACACACACACACACACACACACACACACACACACACACACACACACACACACACACACACACACACACACACACACACACACACACACACACACACACACACACACACACACACACACACACACACACACACACACACACCAACACACACACACACACACACACACACACACACACACACACACACACACACACACATAAACATACATACACACATATACACATATACAATGATAACATTGATGGTAATAGTGGCAGTAGTAGTCATGATGATAATGATGGTAAGAGGAATGGTAGTAATGATGATGATTATGATGATTATAATGATGATAATGATATAATAATGATAGTTATAGTAGTAATTATGATGATAATGATAGTAACAGTAATGATTATAATAATGATAATGATAATAAATGAAAAGTGAACATTAGTAATGGTAATGAAACTGAAGAAATCAATAAGCAAAATGAAATAATCATATCCCCAACATCTGTGTTGTTGTTGGAACATTGAAAAGAACTGCCATGAAAAAGATCAGGAGAGTGAAATCAACGGAGCTCGGCGTTCGTCCCGGGGGAAAGGCGTGGGCGGGCACGCAGGCAAGCAAGCAAGCAGATAGACAGGCACGCAGGCAGACAGGCAGGCAGGCAGGCAGACAGGCAGGCAGACAGGCCCACAGCAGGCAGACAGGCAGGCAGGCAGGCAGGCAGGCAGGCAGGCAGGCAGGCAGACAGACAGACAGACAGACAGACAGGGAGACACGCAGGCAGACAGGCACGCAGGCAGGCAGGCAGGCAGGCAGACAGGCAGGCAGGCAGACATGCACGCAGGCAGGCAGGCAGGCAGGCAGGGAGACACGCAGGCAGACAGGCAGGCAGGCAGATAGGCAGGCAGACAGGCAGGCAAGCAGGCAGGCAGACAGGCAGGCACGCAGACAGGCAGGCAGATAGGCAGGCAGATAGACAGGCAGACAGACAGACAGACAGACAGACAGACAGACAGACAGACAGACACAGCACAGCGATCAAGACCGAGCGGATCGGGTGTCTGGCGAGGCTCGTCCATCGCGCTTCCGTCGCCCCCGAAGCCGCGTGGCGATAACTGCAGGGCAGACGGG
>BOPN01004661.1:16656-21656 GCA_017312705.2 Penaeus japonicus
ATACCATGATACGTCATTCAGTTCAAAGAGTGAAAGTCAACACATATGCAATGTTGAATTTGGTAGTCACGCAAAGTTCTCGCACTCTACTAACGCTTCCTGATGTTATCTCATAAATTCACAAGCACTTAAATAGAATCAGCAACTTCATCGGAACGAATCAGAATTTGATGTGATTCGTTATTTCATTAAAATCAGTATCAGTTTTGTATTCGTCCTCTTTTAGAATTTGCGTTCCCTTCCTGGTAACACGGCGTTTCATCAGAGGAAAAGTAAATATGAAGGAGGCATTTACTTGTATATAAATGAGACGTTAAAGCTACACCAGTCGGGGACCAAGCATTTACAGGGAAATGTCCTAAAAGATTACACGTGGAGCTGAATCTGGCTGGGCATTTTTTTACGTATTTACCCAAAGACGTCCCTCGCTGAGAGGTTCCACAATAAATGACCTTTACTCTATTGTATTTTTTCTCTGGAATATTGGCCTACCAAGGGGCTAAAGGGCAGTAGCGTGTGTTGTAATGACATAACACAATCAATCAGATACTTATCAGATTACCTGTGTCTGGAATTCTAATGCTGGTAATAGTATGTAACTCTGTTTTGTAGCTGTAACCTTAAAGCTAACTCATTTCTTCCTCCCATTTCCACACAAGCACTGTTTTTTTTTCATTAGATAAAACCATTATGCATAATTTTGTTCAGATGCATAGTATTTTAAATTTGATTACTTTAGTCAGAGGGATTATGTGGTGATACAATATAGAAAAGGCTAAAATTATAGTGACTGAGAACGCAATACAAGATTCACAATTTGATATTACATATTCATTCGAAACAAATTATAATATCAAAAAGTTCATAAGAGACAAACACATATGAAATTACAGTATACAGTGTGCAGAGATGAAATGAAATGCCATAGTGAAAAAAAAAAGTTTCTAGACAACCTAACTTCTCGGACTAAACTAACACTAATGTTTCTAGTTCAGTTAGTCTTGGAACATCTTTCATTTCAACATTGGTTATGTATCTTGCTTAGTTATGTATCTTTCATGTGCATACCTTCGCTAAATATGTCAGGATTTACTTGTATCATTGTAAGACTCCACATAATTTTTTTTTTTTTCATCTTTCAGAAAATATATTTGATACATGTTTGAAAAACAAAATACAAATAAAAATAACAACAACAACAATACGGAGTCTGGAAAACCTGTCAATCCAAATAAAAAATATCCAATCAAAACGGATATGTAGTAACGACTTCGAGGAACCGTAAAAATGCGTAAATCTATCAATACAGAAGGGAAATACTATAAAGGCAGGGTGTATCGTACACAAAGAATACCAACTTATATAACTCAAAAAGGGGTGCTTTACTCAGGGGCAGCTTGGTAAGCTGATTACTTGCAAACCGCAAGAGTCTCTTCCGAGAATTATAATGCTTCCTTGTTTTTTTCTATCATTATTATTATTTAATCTATACACACCTTAAGATACATCGTTCAGGTTGGAAGGTGCAGGAAACTCTAGACATCTGAGAACATTTGAACTGAAGTATAAATGAGAATGCAGTATGAAAACCTGTTATATATATATATATATATATATATATATATATATATATATATATATATATATATATATACGGAGAGAGAGAGAGAGAGAGAGAGAGAGAGAGAGAGAGAGAGAGACGGAGACACAAACACGTACAAGTACATTCACTTACAGCCAGAGTGAGTTTGAGAGATGATTTACCGGCAAGAACCCCGGGTTGGGACCTCAGAAGCGCACGTGAATATTCATAAGCATAATAGCAGCTCGAACGAGACTCGGTTTCCTACCATTTCAAAGGCAGGCGTTAAGGGACGCTCGCTGATGACTGCACTTGCTTGTTCCCATTGTTTCCTTGGCCAGAGTGGCCCTTGAGCTTGAAGCATTCAGTTAATGAATAATAAAGATTAAACATTCGTCCATTATTGTTTGCTAACATATTTTGGCCTTTAACCGACATAATTAACGCATCATACTGTGATTAGTTTTCGATATTTAAGAAATATTTCCTTTGAATCCTGATCTAGTATTACCTGTTCTTTTCTACTGGGCGATATTGCATGCAAAGAGGAATAAAGAAGCCATATACTTAATGCCAAAGATCGTTTGGTGTTAAGTGAACAATATCTTACCTTCCGTTCCATAAACAGTGTGATATGAATGTTCATGTATAAACTAATTAATTTCGTTTATTCTATTATACATTAAGTTACAATTACGTTTTTTATCCACAATTGGGATCGAACCTGTATAGGCGTCATGCGGCCTCAGTCCGGAATGTAGATGTGCATGACCACTTTAAACCAGAATAGCCAATACACAAGATTCAGCATCTCGACAACTGAAGAGCTTTTCGACGATGATCAGTGAAAATGGAAAGCAAACACTCGCAGCCGCAGGAGACGAGCGGCAGCTTATAATTCGCTCAAGACGTCTATGTCATCAAGTCTTCGGTGATGATCATGTCACTTCTAATACTGCTACTTCTAGTACTGAAGTTGAATATTGTAATCATTATGAGAATGAAAAAAATATATATAGTAATTATGGTGATGGTGTTGATGATAAGGGCAATGATGATAAGAATGAAATTGATAATATCAATAATGGAATAAAAAAAATCTACGACTATATAAACTGTATGATAACGCAATGTATGACGCAACGAAATAATATACAAAAACAGCGAACTTTATGCAGAGTCGTAAGGGCTATGTGACTGACAGCCGTCAAAGTAAGAACATTTATTCAAGATAATCGGTAAAGGTCAGACGTCACAGTCCAACAGGCTAAAAATATGGGGAAGCGAAGAAATATGCTCTTTGCACATTTTATATCATATCTCATATTTCAGTTCTATCTCGCAATATCATCCATACGTATAACGCAAACGGTTATCAGTACTGTTGACTGGATACCATGATACGTCATTCAGTTCAAAGAGTGAAAGTCAACACATATGCAATGTTGAATTTGGTAGTCACGCAAAGTTCTCGCACTCTACTAACGCTTCCTGATGTTATCTCATAAATTCACAAGCACTTAAATAGAATCAGCAACTTCATCGGAACGATTCAGAATTTGATATGATTCGTTATCTCATTTAAATCAGTATCAGTTTTGTATTCGTCCTCTTTTAGAATTTGCGTTCCCTTCCTGGTAACACGGCGTTTCATCAGAGGAAAAGTAAATATGAAGGAGGCATTTACTTGTATATAAATGAGACGTTAAAGCTACACCAGTCGGGGACCAAGCATTTACAGGGAAATGTCCTAAAAGATTACACGTGGAGCTGAATCTAGCTGGGCATTTTTTTACGTATTTACCCAAAGACGTCCCTCGGTGAGAGGTTCCACAATAAATGACGTTTACTCTATTGTATTTTTTTCTCTGGAATATTGGCCTACCAAGGGGCTAAAGGGCAGTAGCGTGTGTTGTAATGACATAACACAATCAATCAGATACTTATCAGATTACCTGTGTCTGGAATTCTAATGCTGGTAATAGTATGTAACTCTGTTTTGTAGCTGTAACCTTAAAGCTAACTCACTTCTTCCTCCCGTTTCCACACAAGCACTGTTTTTTTTCCATTAGATAAAACCATTATGCATAATTTTGTTCAGATGCATAGATTTAAAATTTGATTGCTTTAGTCAGAGGCATTATGTGGTGATACAATATAGAAAAGGCTAAAATTATAATGACTGAGAAGGCAATACAAGATTCACAATTTGATATTACATATTCATTCGAAACAAATTATAATATCAAAAAGTTCATAAGAGACAAACACATATGAAATTACAGTATAGAGTGTGCAGAGATGAAATGAAATGCCATAGTGAAAAAAAAAGTTTCTAGACAACCTAACTTCTCGGACTAAACTAACACTAATGTTTCTAGTTCAGTTAGTCTTGGAACATCTTTCATTCCAACATTGGTTATGTATCTTGCTTAGTTATGTATCTTTCATGTGCATACCTTCGCTAAATATGTCAGGATTTACTTGTATCATTGTAAGACTCCACATATTTTTTTTTTTTTCATCTTTCAGAAAATATATTTGATACATGTTTGAAAAACAAAATACAAATAAAAATAACAACAACAACAATACGGAGTCTGGAAAACCTGTCAATCCAAATAAAAAATATCCAATCAAAACCGATATGTAGTAACGACTTCGAGGAACCGTAAAAATGCGTAAATCTATCAATACAGAAGGGAAATACTATAAAGGGCAGGGTGTATCGTACACAAAGAATACCAACTTATATAACTCAAAAAGGGGTGCTTTACTCAGGGGCAGCTTGGTAAGCTGATTACTTGCAAACCGCAAGAGTCTCTTTCTAGAATTATAATGCTTCCTTGTTTTTTTTCTATCATTATTATTATTATTATTTAATCTATACACACCTTAAGATACATCGTTCAGGTTGGAAGGTGCAGGAAACTCTAGACATCTGAGAACATTTGAACTGAAGTATAAATGAGAATGCAGTATGAAAACCTGTTATATATATATATATATATATATATATATATATATATGTATATATATATATATATATATATATATATATATATATGTGTGTGTGTGTGTGTGTGTGTGTGTGTGTGTGTGTGTGTGTGTGTGTGTGTGTGTGTGTGTGTGTGTGTGTGCGTGTATGTGTGTGCGTGCGTGCGTGCGTGTGTGCGTGCGGGCGCGCATGTGTGTGTGCGTGTGTATGTGTGTGTGCATATGTATGTATGTATATATGTATGATTGTACGTATGCACACATACACACACATGTGTGTGTGTATATATATATATATATATATATATATATACATATATATATATATATATATATATATATATATATATATATATATATATATATAACAAATGTCCTCAAGGGAATATATTTAGGTAGAAATCAGAAATAGTCTCAAAAT
>BOPN01004661.1:29156-31656 GCA_017312705.2 Penaeus japonicus
ATCATTATCATCTACGCCATCATTAATATCTATGAAATTAATAAATCAAAGCCATTACTATGATATATATGGATGGCCCTGGATATAAAAAGCCATTGACAGTCCTCTCCAATACATATTGCATACGACAGCGATATATTTTCCATTTCCTTTCAGCGATACCTCCTTTCATATGGGAGCTCGTCAGCTGAACGACCACATCATAGTGACAACATAAAACTCCGAAATAACTGAAGGAGGTATTGACCAAGCTCCCTTCGCCACAAAAGCCTTGACTGATGATGGAAGCACGCGCAGCTCACAGTCATAGTCTGGCGACGTTAATCTTATTAAGAACAAGGAGGAATGAAGGTTTCCAGACGTTGCTGAAATAATAGTCATTATAATTCATCCTTGACAGTGTTGAGAAAATGTATTTTATTTTTGTCCTGCTCTTGACGAGCGCTAGCCTTTGTTGCATTCAGTCAATGCGATATTGCAATTGATTTCCGTCCACCAAGACTAAAGCGTTTGGTCACAATACCAAGTCTATAATTAGATTTTAAGTGAAGCAACACACAAAAGACGAGGAGAGAGGTGGCTGACCTTTGACCTACATGTAAAATGTTCACCTGAACCTAATTATCGGCCGCAAAAGGGCTGGCCGCTCATTAGGCCTATGGCTTGCCTTGGGAAAAACATGGCTTTTATCTTTTCTCTCATCATGGAAGCTTCCCAATATCCTAATACACACATAATTTGCTCTTTTTATCGCCATTGTTATTACCATTATTATAATCTTTTAAATCATTGTTATCATCTTAATCAGCACTGTTATCGTATTTTTCATTATTGTACGTAGCACTATCAATAACTTTATGTTACTATCATTAATAATAATATAATATCATTGTCTTAAGGACTATCATTAACATCAATATGTCATTATTAGCATTATCAGCATTATTATCAATATTATCATTGTTAATAATATTATCACTCTTGCTATTATTGGAATCATCAGTTATTCCGTTTCTGTGCATGTGGGAATGTTGCTCATAAGCGTGTGTGTGAATGCGTGTTATCATTTATTATCATGATAAAAATTTAAATAAAAGATATCGCATGTATATCATAGTAACAACAGTAAAGGAAATACGAGTGATTTTTATGTAGCACAAGTAATTAATGCAAGAGAATAATACAAAAAATCATCATTATTTAAAATTCAAAATACAAAAATTCATCATCTTTATCAATATAATTATTTGTTTTACCGCCGTCATTATTATCCTTCGATATTATAATAGAAAGGTAACAGAAAAAAATAAATAAACAAATAAATAAACATATAAATGAAATGAAAAAAAAATATATATACATAAGGCAAGGAAAGCTTACATTTCATTAGAAAGCCAAACCAAACAGAGGAAGAATAATTTCCTGCATATCAGCTTATTTCATTTTAAGAGCATATTCCCGTTCGGAGCGTGCTGACGGGGGTCATTTCTGGAAGAGAAAATTCAGGGGAAAACCTGATCGTATATGGAATTTGACTTCAACAAAGTGAAGTCACTCGGGTTAGATGTTTCGCGAGAAGATTTGTCCATCAAATTCAATACAGTTTTGTATTGTAGGTGTGTATTTGGTTGATCGAATGAATCACATACACACACACACACACACACACACTTCGAGAGAGAGAGTGTAATCGTTAAATCTATCGTATATTGTAGCTTACAGGAAATAAAATGATTATGACTTAAAATTATCTAAATTTCTGATGTCCGTTTAAGGTGGTCGAAATAATGAATAATGAACTGCTGAGGATGTTCTGGATTATAGATTCTATGTATCAGAGAGGCAAAGCTTGATCTAAATTGAATCATGATAATCTAAGATGAGAAACTGACTGAAAAATTTATAGAACAAAAAAAGGTAAGAAGCGGTCCCATCTTTTCAGGCATCCCCACTACTTCCACCACCTTTGTTACCCTTTATTGATAACTTCATGCATCACATTGCAATGAAATTTACCACAACCCAAATGTTTGCTGGTATTAATAATCATATCTGAAATATTATAACTGAGATATCACTTTTATAAATTATAGATTATCATTTTCACGAAACGAACACTACAGAAATTATGTCACATTTTCCCTTACACGAGTAAAGATTCGAGGACTGCAAAGAATTGGTCAATTCTGTTTGATTTCATCCAACGGTTATGAGTTTCGTATACGAAGAATATATGGCTTTGAGTGATAGCTATCAAAACTGAACGAAAATATAAAGTGCGGGCTGGCTGGATGTCTCAGCGTTCGGGTAATATCAAACCTCGAGGAACGATCAACCAAACTTAAGCCTTCATCATACGTTCGTCTTCATCTAATGTTAGTTAATGATGTGTTTGAATTTTAAGGATCCAGAAAAATATAATTCACCATTGTTTTTCCTCTAAAGAGAGAGAGAAAGAGAGAGAGAAAAAAAAACCATAGTATTCAATTGTTTGCGCCAC
>BOPN01004661.1:66656-69156 GCA_017312705.2 Penaeus japonicus
AAATATGCACAATTTGATATAAAATTAACCCATTGACTTATGTACTGAAGTTTCATGTGATGCCGTGTCCTTAAATGAATTAAATGACAGAGATGCTGGATTATGTCGTGTCAAGCAAACATTTAATAACTTAATTATGAACCTGATCGAAGTTCTGTAATGTGTGTTTACTACCTTACAAAACTACTTGTAAACTGTAAACAAATGAATACAGCGGTTACCATTGTTATTGTTACCATTCAATATAGGCAAACAAATAGGTAAAAAGATAAATAAATGAATAAAGATATGTAGAGATAGAAAAGGAGATAGACAGACTAAGCCATACAATAAAGGGATATACTAAACAAAAAATAGGTATATTGAAAAATATAAAAAGATAAAGAAACACATAAACAGACAGACAGACAAGTGAGTACGTAGTCAAACATGCAGGTAAAAGGTGAATGACAGTTACCGAGAAGAGAAAGTAAGTAAACATGACCGAAAGGACTAGACACGGATGCACAATCGAGATATGATGCATTAGCTCCTCCCACATCTTCCATCTATAATGCTAAATCTATTATAAATTCCATTCGAGTGACACCGTGAAGAGCTGTGTTAATGCTGCTAATAAAACGGCCATAAAACTTTTATGTTGTCAGATCACTATTTCCAGCTCTCAAAGTCCGATGCGAAACCTCACTTCGAGAATATTGGACAAGCTAAGAAATGGGATCTGTTGTAGGAGCAACATTTGTGTGTTTTTGTGTTTATTTTATATTTTGTTTATATAAAAAATGTTATTATATCATATGACTGAAGTAATTTATTCGTTTGTTGCCAGAAAAAGTAGAAAACGATGCATTATGTATCTCATCCACTTTATACACATATACGTGCTATTTATTAAAGATTACAGACACCTTCGTTTTAAATAGACAAATGTAGTGAATGTTCATAAACATCATAATGCAGAGATATTTAGTTTTACCAAAAAATTGGTGTATTTTGTAGTGTGCAGTAAATTTATCTGAAATCAATGCTTTTATCTTGATTGCTTGCAGTTTAATTCTAAAATATCCACAAGCATGCAACGTTATTAAGAGTTCTTTCAGTAGATATTATATCATTGTCATTATCGCCACTTGTAAACACGACAACCATCATTATTAACATATTTTATTTGCAAAAGTATTCGTGTTCTTTTATGATAATGGTGCTTTGATCCTGTTCTAGTCGATGTTACTATTATCATTATTTTCTTTTTTATTATCGTCGCCATTATCGACATTATTCCATAATCATTAATATCATCATCATTATCATTGACATTATTATTATCATTAATATTGTTTTCGGTATTGTTGCTGATGTAATTATTGTCAAAATTGTCATTGTTATTGTCATTATCATTTGTTATAATGATCATATATATATATATATATATATATATATATATATATATATATATATATATATATACATATATGTATATATATGTATATATATATATATGTATATATATATATATATATATATATATATATATATATATATAAATATATATATATATATATATATATATATATATATATGTATGTATATATATATATATATATATATATATATATATATATATATATATATATATATGTATATATATATATATATATGTGTGTGTGTGTGTGTGTGTGTGTATGTGTGTGTGTGTGTGTGTGCGTGTGTGTGTGCGTGTGTGTGTGTGTGTGTGTATGTATGTATGTATGTATGTATGTATGTATGTGTATATATATATATCTATATCTATCTATCTATATATATATATATATATATATATATATATATATATATATATATATATATATATATATATATATATATATATATATATAATCTGTGTGTGTTTGGCAGATAAACCCACTATACACAAAACATATTTATTAAAAGATGAGACTAGAATTTCGAAATCCACCTGGATTTCATCTTCAGATCTAAAGAGAAAGGAGAGAAACAGGTATTGAAGGGAGAAATGGTGATGCAACACGTTACAAGCAGGGCAGATGAAGACAAGTGGAAACAAAGACAGGTGACCTACATCGAGGCAGGTCAGGTTAGGTCACCGGGTCGGGCGGTATGTGAGACGGGTGGCCGGCGTAAAAAAAAAAACACTGTTGAGGTTGAAATTAGGAAGCCTGATGATGAGGGAGGATTCCACCAATCAAAGGACGTGGACCTCGGCGGAAGGAAACAGAATGACCACTGGATATAGCGTGCTTTTGCTAAGACACACTCTTAGAAAGACAAGCGCCGGTCTCACTGAAGTACTGCTTCTCACAGGAGGAGTAAGGGATGACATAGGTGCCCACCTTGGAAGCAGAGGGAGGACAGGTGTGGACCAGGTTGGGTGTTCATCTGACGAAAGGTGAACCTGCAGTTGAGAGGCTGAAGTGAGCGGCGAAGGGAATGGATTTCCTCGGTGTAAGGTAGGCTGAGGACAGGCAGGTGAGGAGTTTCT
>BOPN01004661.1:81656-83409 GCA_017312705.2 Penaeus japonicus
TTCCGTATACATATACACTCCCGATCCGCATTTCTAGCCCACCTTAATAAGTGCCAGAGGTTTGTCCAGTGACCCCTCTGACAGCGACGCACTCTTATCACGGGACAGCCAATGCACGAATACATAGTTATTCCGGATTTCGCTTTCGGTGTAGTACTCTTTAATCATTTTCCCCATCTATAGAAACGAAGTCATAGCATGACTGTATGGACAGGATTGTGAAGAATTCTATAGCCAGCTATGACAGGGAAACGAAGAATAATTGCCGAAATTGCCGGTTGTAGTTAAGTAAGGGTGGGGGCGGGTGCCTCACGTGACATGCCAACCGTCTTGCTGTGAGTGTTGCAAGGAGAAGAGCTTTATGTTGAATTGTGTTTATGTATAAAATCTGAACAAAGATGAAATAATATAAGGAAAAGAGCATATAAATAAATGTATTTTTAAAACGGAGAAATTTGATCAACTGGAAAACATATTATCTATGCGACAAATCTAAGGAAACATTTTTCTTTTCCGTGGAAATATGAATTTACAATAAAAGAAGAAGAAGAAAAAAAAACATCGCGCATTTTTTTCTTCTTACCAAAGATGAAAATGTTCTAATGGTTTACAATACCAGGCTATCCGTCACTGGTTGTCAGGGATGAGGTAGAATGCCATATTTCGTTTTAGGAGTGGTTTCAGACGCTGAGTTTATCCTGGATATGTTATCCATGTCAGCGGTGTTGTCAGGCAATTAGTAATTGGGGCTGAGTATCCTTGTCAGAAATGATATAATAAATGTATCCGCCATGAGTGCATCAAAGTTGAGACTTCATGAACGTGCGTGGACGAGCAGAGATATATAGACCCATTCATGTGTACCCACACGTGCATGAATGTGCGTTTCTCCGGTTCTGAAGCAGAGCCTGTCGACGTTTGGCAAGCGACATCTTAACCTGTGTATTATTGTTTTGTGATTCATATACATCGCTGGATGGTTGTGAGAGGGGTGTATAATTTCGGGGAGATGATAATTTCATTTATGTCCTGACAAATTTTCGAATTTATATGCATAATCATATTTGCTCTGTAATTCTCTGCTTTACAGTAATATTATGTTTCTGGAAAAAGCTAATAAGAAATAAGGTATTACAAACTATCCCACAAGGCTGGAAAAACTGTTCGGACACTAAAGTTTGTTAGATAAATCCCAAATCACGGTGTTGAGTTGTTTTGACAAGTAAACATGTCATGATTCTTTTGGTATAATTCATAAATCAGTCAGTAAATCAATTACTCTATTAGCTATCACTCAATGACTTGCAAGTATAAATATCTATACATATAAAAAGACGCCCATTCTCTTTGTCTCTCCTCTACACCCACGACTTCGCTTGATATGATTCCTCACCATGTTATCTTACACTATGTCAGTTATGCCTCATAGGCAGAAAAATCATTAAAAGATATGTCATACATACAACCAATATCGCAAACATGCACAAACATATACACAGAAATTTACAAAAGCGGTGACTCCACACTCCCCGCCCTTATCTTTTCTAAGTAAAACATTGCAATTTCAGAAGAAAAAAGATCCAGCAACATAATTCAAAAATGTACATTTGTTGTTTCGTGATAAAAGTGGACCGTCGTTAGGAAAAAAAGTTGGACTAATATCTAGTAACTATAGAGTAGGGTTAGAAATGGTGCAAGCCAGCACACACACACACACACACACACACACACACACACACACACACACACACAC
>BOPN01004661.1:97556-100056 GCA_017312705.2 Penaeus japonicus
ACCAATCCAAAGAAACGTCTTCAAACGTTACTCGGACGCCATTTTGTTGGTCATCAGTACATAACCTTATATAGAATATGGTTCACAACATAAATATGGAACTTAGATCCTATAAAATGGAGTTTGTGTAATAATGAAACATTGGACAGGTAGATCACATAAGTATTAAAGTAGATCATTTCTCACAAAAGCTTGGCCATCCATGCTTTACACCAATGTAAAAGCCATTAGGCCCATTACCCCGCCAGCGCATTACTGTTATGAAAGTTGGTTCATGTCATTGTGTCTTTATGAGGCGCTCATATTTTTGCAAGTCAGGTTAGATCACTCCCATAGCCGTTGTGTGGCCATTGGGGCATTTTGGCGAATACACCCTCTTCCGTCATTTCTCCCGATCCTTAGACACCCTCAGACAGGACTCTATCATTTTCCCTGTACACAGTGAAATGCCCTTCAACCATGTACCCTTGGGTCATCCTCTGCCTCTGTTGCCTTCCACTGATCCATGCATGGCGTCGTAAGCCAAAGTTACAGGTCTTCTGGACACGTGTCCAAACTATTGTAGTTTCCTCCTTCTTGCAGTCTCCAACAGAGCTTCTGAAGCAGCGAAGTTCGAAAGCAGCAAACTTATTCTCAATTTTCGTATTGTGCGTCCATGTTTCGCACCCACATAGGGCAATAAAAGTGATTAACGCTTTCAACAGTTATATCTTAACTGAAGTGGATATTCCTATGGAATATCCACTTTTGCTAGTTGACTTGTAGCAGTTGCTAGTCGTTTCTTAACTTCGTGTTCCGATGTGACGTCCTCATTAAATGTCGAGCCAAGGTACTGAAAAGTATTCACTTCCTCTAGCTCAGTTCCATTGACTTCAACCATAATGACATTTGCGTCTTCGACATTTCTACTAGAGGTAACCAATACCTTACTCTTTTCCGCATTAATTTCCATTCCATTTCTCGCCTCTTTGTCCAGCCATTTGGTGAGATCGGACAAAATTTCTTGAACCCGCGATGAGGCCAATGTCGTCGGCAAATCTAAGGTTTGATATCTGTCAGCCTCCAATTTTGACTGAACCTATGTAGTCAGCAAGTGCATCTGCCATGATTTGTTCCAACAGACATGGGGACAGAATACAGCCTTACTTCAACAGTTGTCTGAAAGCATGTTAAGGTGTCCCTGTTCGTTAGTACTGCATTACTATTACTATTGTAAAGTGATTCGATCACTTCGACCACTCCGACGCCCATATTATGTTTCTTCAAGATGAGCCACAGTGCTTTTCTCCAAACTCTATCAAAAACCTTTCTGAAGTCAATCAAATTGTGGTGTAATTCCATTTGGTGATCTCAATATTTCTCTCCAAAGATTCTCACGTTTGTAAGCTGTTCCACAGTACTCCGGCCGTTTCGGAACCCAGCTTGTTCTTCAGATATAATATTCTCCACCATCTTCTTCAGACTGTTAAATTACCTTTTGCAAAACCTTGCTCAGATAACTTATAAGGCTAATGGTTTTGTATTGTGTACATTTCTCTAAGTCACGTTTCTTGCAAGTGGTACAATTAAACATTTTGTCTATTGTGTGGGCCATTTTCTGCTCTTTAATACTGAATTACAGATTTTGTGCCGAATATCAATGGGACTTTCTCTGCCACTTTTGAGAAGCTCTGATGGTATATTGTCGAAACCGGCAGCTTTTTCATTTTTTAGATATCTCACAGCTTCTACGATATCGCTCTTGAAAATGTCTGATATTTCCTCTTATTCTAGGCCTGGGCCTTCCTGCTCCAGTGTGGTTATGATTTCATCATTTGTTGAGATAGGGTAGCTGAATAGGGCTTGGACGTACTCAGTTCACCTCTCCTGAATTTTACTTGCATCAGTTTTATTGTTGCAGTCTTCGTCCTTGTACTTTATTGCTTCCAATTGTCTCCTCTCATCACATCGATCTAGTATATCTTTTGCCATCCGTGTTTGTTTCTCTTTTTCCTGCCTAACACTTCCAAGACGACCTCACTCATCCCTTCTGTGAACAAGTCTGAACAACTCTTGAGTTTCAGTCAACTTCATGAGTGGTGTAAGTTTTCTACCAATTCTTATTTTATTTCATGTGCCTCTGGTTTCCTCAAATACCATATTTGATTCGTGAAGCTGGAGGCCTTCGATTTTTTTTCAATTTCAATTTCATTGTAGTCATAAGAAGGTTATGCTCACTACCAGTATCATCTTCTAGGAAAGATCTTGTTTTGTGACCGTTTATGCTGCTAGCACATTTCTTTTGAACTAGGATTAAGTCTCATTGGTTCTTTGTAATTCCATCTTGAGCTATCCAAATCACTCTTCTTGACAGCTTGTACTTCGTAGTATCAATAACCAAGTCGTGAAACTTAGTGTACTCTAGCAATCTTAAACCAGTCCGTATTTGTCCCTGATCATTCTACATGAGCGTCAGATCCCACCTTGGAGTTCCAATCACCCAGTATGACGAGGATACCTT
>BOPN01004662.1:0-2500 GCA_017312705.2 Penaeus japonicus
TATATCCATATATATATATCGATATATATATATATATATATATATATATATACGATGTAGATGCGATAGTAATGTTTGTGACACCATTCTATCCTAGGTATTAACATTGCTTTTACTGCAATATAATTCCTTGTACGCATCAATAGCACTTAGTCAAATGTCACTCTCATTTTCTTTTGTTACTTTTCACTCTTTTCATATGCATTACCCCTGCATAACTTATATTTAATTTGAATATCATAATGAATGAGGGTAAAGTATTGATATCAAGTTGCACTATTCTTTTCAAAAAGGGTATACTATATTATTCTGATGAATGTTAACCCACTCACGACGGGGGCAATTCCAGCCTTGAATGTCACAATGCCGGAGCTTTCGAGCGCTTAGGCCTAAATCAATTAAATGGCTGGCACAATACTGTGCCGCCCGGCCACTGGGCTTTTGAATGAGCGAACAGTACTGTACCACCCGTCCAGAGGGTTAATTCCAAAACTTTGCTAACCATGTACTTACAATGTGGCTATTCTTTTGTTGCAAAATAGGATTGCCCTAACCTGAAACAAACCTTAGATTCACTATAAATACACCTGTCATCTGATTCATAACAATAATTTGACTGGCAGCTTAACGAGTGCCATTGGTGTTCTTTCTGATTTTACTTGTGGATTCATTCAAAATCTCTAGGTACATTAATGCAAATCGGCAATATTTGATAATCAAGTTTTATTTTGGTCAAATGCATATATTTCAATAGGTGAAAGCAATTTTGTTTGGAAAAATAAAAACTCAGCTTTTATCACATATACAAATTTATTATGACAAAGTGGTGCCGCGGCCATCTTGACTTTGGACGCGGTTTTGTCTTGCTGTTGTACGTGTGTCTGTATATATGTGTGTGTGTCTGTGTGATGTTGTGGATGGTTGAGAAGAGGGGGAGGAGAGGGAATTCAGCCGAAAGATCCCCTCACAATGGAGAAGGCTTTCTGCACCGGCCACCGCTCTCAGAATCAAAAGAGTTGGCAAGTTGTAAAATTCTCTGGTTCGCTGAGTAAGGAGCCCAGCGTTAATGAAGGCATAAACACCCTTGTTTGTAAAGGCATATGACAATTCATCTGTCAACATATTTTTTCTCAAGGAATGTCTATGACGGTGTAATACAGTTCAAATGGAAAAGTAAGTGCTTTAGTATTGAATGGTGATCCCCCAACTTGGTTCAGTGCCAGCATCACTTCAGTGTTTTTGAAACATGTTGCCCATGCCTTCCAACCAGCAATCAGCAGTCATTATATTTTATTAATATAATGGTACCACTTCCTAATAAAAATCTACCCCCTTAAAGCCTTTGATTTGACGGTATAAAAGCAAGTGTATTGTTGTTCTTTAAAAGGTCAGCAATTGCAATCCAGACTTTAAATATAATACATTAATTGTTTACATTATATTTCTACTGATATGCAGGCATTTTTGCATGAAATATAACCCAAATTCCATGTATCTTTGGTTCAAATATTCGATTTTCCACCCAATATCTATTTAATTCTTAAATACTCTGAGCATTACACTATGTTCTACTACATACCTACTATTTTTGAAGATTATGGGAATGTGTGGTATCTAAAATCAATCAACATGGACCACCTCACTATATACAAGAAATCAAACAACCCTTCCACATGTTTTGAAGGTAGTTGATGGAAAATGACCGGAGTAAGCACTGCAGAAAGCATAAACCACAAATGACAGCTCTAAGGAAGATACTGCCGACTGATAATGAATAACAATACACACAAACTTTAGGACCATTATCACATACAGAAATCAAGCAAAATACCAACTACAGGGGTAGAGGAAGAACCAACATGTCAAAGAGAAAGATATGTTTTGTAGCTGCATGTAATAACACTACAAGAGAGGACTTACATCTTCAGCCACAACAGGGGTGGCTCCTCTCATAATTCTTGAAATAGACACACACACACACGCACACATACGGCTGCTGTTGCTGGTCTGAGTGACACACACCCTGAGGTATCCCGAAAGAACAGGTTACCTCTACATGAAACCATGGAAGAACCTGGTATGTGCTAGGACCCAATCTTCTGGCTCAAATTCTGGATTTCTTTGTTTTGTATTTATTTTGTTTTTGGAGGGTTGTTAAAAATAAATATAATTGCACATAATTCTGATCTGTGAGACTAGAAGCTACTGTAGGTCTGGTTCCAAAGAGCAGAATATGGCCATGCACAAACAGGGTCTTCCACCAGATGCTGGTACAAAACAAAGGATCTCAACTCATCTGGACTCCACAACACAAGGTTACACCACCAATTTTTCCTTGTACTGTCATTGTATCAAAATTAATCCAAATTTAATATTTTCACTGCAATGACAGTAGATAAGTCAAATAAAGATGAACATAGCGCAACAAAATGCAGATGTATTACACTCAAAATTTCATCGAGATTCAAAAATTCAAAGTAATACAGAATAATTTTTCCTC
>BOPN01004662.1:7500-10000 GCA_017312705.2 Penaeus japonicus
AGAGCCATTACCCAGCAATCAATATTGGCCATCCGTCACATCTTCTAAAATACTAGAGCTTAGGCACTCTAAATACAAACATCACATGTGTAGGGCTGTTATGTAGGTGCCGATAACTGAGCACCGGAACTACTAATAACCTAAACTGGACCAAATTGATGAGTTGTGTACAATATCCCAACAGTCACATAGTCCCTCCTGACAGGCCAACTCCTGATAATGGTGAGTGGTCCACATGGTGCATGAAGGGGTCTCTAGACAACCTGGAAGCTGACTGTGCCACAGCCAAATGCTTCTTATGACTGTATTTTACATAAGGGGGAAACTCACTCTGCGTCTGGATAAACTTTGGTTGAATTTCAAGAAAATTTACATCTGAAGGACAAGGCTATTCGTCACGCTGATCAATGACTTCACTCAAACTGCAACAAATATGTTTAAACTACGGTATCAACAATCTTTTAATCTTCAGGTCACATTAAAGATGCTTGTTAATGCTTGTCTTTTATCAATAAAAAAATAAACAAACAAATGAGAAATTAAAATAAATACAATAAAAAACTCAAAACCGTACCACGAACTTGACAGAGCTTGAGACAGATATCAATTACTTTCAAAACTCTGCAGTCCAGCTTGACGAACAGTTGGTCCATTGAAACATGTCAAAGACCCTATACACACACCAAAGCTTGGCACCTTCAAGAAGACCTTGGGAATTGTTGCCCCACACACAAAGGTCTGGGTCGAGGTCTGTGGTGAACTGTATCCAATCACAATGTTGGGATCAGAAACTGAACAGAACCACGACCCTATACATGTTAGAGCCTAATGAAAACACAGGCACGGCCCCCCTCCCACTGTAAAATTCACAGTCATCACCTGCTACACAACACTGTCCCTTATATATTAGTTCTTTATGACAAATTCACCCAATTCAGATACTAAAAATAAAAGCTTTCACATACACATCAAAGCTTGATCTTAGAAGTAAATGTTAACCTTAAAAAATAAAATATACAATGCTTAAGATCAAAAGTAATCAATTAAAGAAACATTAAAAATTCTCCAAAGAAACATTAAAATAAAATTCCCAATAACAGTTAGCAGTGAATAGTGAACCTCAAAAGAGGTGGAGTGTGGGAGGGGGGTTGGGGGAATGGCAGTAAGCCTGAACGTGCTATTTGCTTCTCCCGGGTGTTTAGACCTTGGTCAAGAAACAAGCACAAAAACCATGCAGAGGATTCTCCGAGATATAAAGAGAAGGTATCACACTCCAGACATAAATAACACCTTTACACATAGGGAAGAAGTTCAAGAAAGCGTATATGTTAATAGAGATCAAACAAACCTGTGGACAAACACCAAACGTGGTGCAGCCGGTGGGCATTACACCACATCCAGCAATTCTACTTGGCTCTCAACTTCCCACACTTATGGAAGGGAAGGGGAGTGCTGTTGAAATGCCAACTATGGCGCATTTTCCCTCGGCCTCATCGGCTATAAACACAATACTACTCATGCTACACATTAAGTCTACGTACAGACCATTGTCAAAACCCTTTCCCCTTAAAAAAATTATCAAACATATTCAATTTATGCTTGGTAAAACACAAAATAAATATACACAACGTCAAGCATGGCTCACTGAAAAACCTTGGCATTCTGTGAACCAGTTCCCAGTCACTTAGTAGCCAATAGGATTATTAGCCGAGCTCCACAGATGATGGCTCATCACTTTAGCTTCAACAAAAAACTCACACTTGATAATATTATCAAGTCCAACACAAAACGAACTATAACTTCTTTGGGTGACTGAAAAGTTTAAAAATGTAGCTGATAAATTATTTCCTTTTATGCAATACAGGATGTGCTCCAAAGAAGCTAACGCAAACACTCCATATCCATTCTTCAATACCAGTGTAGTGTTCACCCACTGGCTGTTGCTCATGTTTCACACAAAATGATAAAAATAAAAACTAGCTACAGTCTTCTCATTTGTCAACAATATGCCGACAGTATTTCCGTCCTTAGGACGGCCAACGCACAGTTATAATGCTTGTCAAGGTTATGGTCATCATGAGACAGGCGCACACTTGTACATGCACTAGTTCTACACACAGATATGGGGCCTATACTGATGCTGATGCTATTGTATCAAGAGAAATGCTCAAACAAATTCTATTGGCCCCCAAATCAGTAATCACAGGGGAGTAATTATACGGTGTAGCTCAGTACCCATGAATATATCTGACACAAAGTCCTTGCACACTTCTGAAGCTTACTTAAAATTTGTAGACACTATATATTTTTTTTTGGCTGTGAACCCCATACACTTGGCACCAAAGTAATGGTCTTGTTTCAACAAAGGTATTCCAGAGTTTCTTTTTTGCTTTTATCTAAACTAGTCTAAGTCTAGCCACCCTGGTATATCCTTTGCTGGAGATGTGGTTGATCTTCATGGTGCAGTAGCTTCCTCTTGAGGGTGAGAAGGAAGGAATGG
>BOPN01004662.1:20679-25679 GCA_017312705.2 Penaeus japonicus
CATTACAAGATTAATAATAATTTCAACAATAAAACAAATCCATGAAATTTCAAGGAAGAGGTAAGCAACTTCTTGGAATGTAAGTGCTTATGGAAATCTCTTTCTAGAAAAAAAAAAAATTAAATAGAACATAACCATAGTGGACAGTGCATGCATAGATGCACTCACAGCAGCTACAGGTTAAGCTGACATTATCTAAAACAAAATGATATCAAATACCTTAACCCTTCTGAGACAGGTCACATTTTAAGACGTTCACCCTAGGCTGGGCATCTTAATATGTTTTGTTTTCTATTGTTGATACATGAGCCTATATATGACATTAACAAAGTGATAGTAATCAGTATTTGGTATGATGCTTTGGTTACACAAATGAAGGAATAACTAGCTTTTATTTTGAATAAAATAATGCAGTACAAGGGTGATCTGACCACACTAAAAATGCCTATCCCAGAAGGGTTAACACAAACAAAGAATAAACTTCAAAACTTGGAGCAGAGTCAAGCCATGAAATTCAGCATTCTTACCAGCCGGGTGCACAGTTGGCTGTACTGAATAGTCTTTATGGGCCTGTGGGGGTTGTGTGTGTGCATGAGAGTGAGTGTGAGAGTGACTACGGGCATGGTCACGAGTGTGAGCTGCGGGTGGCGGGAGGTTGTCACGGTGGGCAGGCGGTGGCTGTAGAAGGGAGTCCCTGACATGCGCAGCAGGAGGAGCCAGGTGCTCTCTGTTGGGAGGCCAAAAGGGGCAAAATAAATTTGCAATGATCAACAAACTACTGCGGGACTGTAGTTCATAAAATGTAGCAACAGACTTTTCATCATAAAAAGCAGGACCCTAATCCTTGTCACTATTCATTCATGGCAAATAAATCAGTTTATAAAATGGGAGTAAAATTCATAGCTATTCTTATCAATGACCTCTCCTTGCTAGTGGACCTAAGAATCGGGCTCAAGTAAGAGAAAGGGAACAGGGGAGAGTATAGATGGAGAGACCAAGAATAAGCTGGATAAGTATTTGGGTGGAAGAAAGGCCTTTTGCTGGTTGGATAAGACAGAATCTTATAATAGGAAAGTATGTTTATGACACCTGCATATTAAGATAATGGTCAAATGATGGGACATGGTGTAGGCCTTTGCAGTATTACTGCATAGATTATATAAAATAATTCATATTTTCTCCCCTCCTTTATAACTGGCATAATTATTTAAAACCAAGCAATTTACAAACACATAACTACTTCATTGTGCAATTTCTGCATACAACAGATACTTAAGATATTCATAAGAAAATTATTAAATGCCACATTTTTATATCAGTTTCTAATATTAGTGCTTGGTGGAGGAGGAGGAGGAGGAGGAGGAGGAGGAGAATAAGAATAGGAATTGTTAATATTGCATGTAGATTTTATAGTCAATAAATAGTGATAGCTTTAATTCTTCTTTATCTAAAATTTATTTTTGTTTCTTAATGAACTTTGGAGCAAAGTCAAATAACAATTAATGCAAGATGAAAAAAAAAAAAATATTCATGTTTCATTTACAATTCTAAAAATATCTGTATCAAATTTATCAGATTCAAATTGTGCACCATGTCATCAATGAGCTACATTTTTTAGGAAGGTGGTTTCTTTGCACATTACAGTACATGTGAGACTGGGGAAAAGCAGGTCAGACTATCACTAGCACATGGATACAACTACATAAGCTTATCTTCGCATTTCTATCCTAAGAGGCGCAACATCCCAGGCCTGCATTCTAAGTGAGGTCATGACCACTTACCTAGTAGCATATATGTCATCCCTTGCTTGTTGTGTTGAATAGTCTCGTGCCTCAGGCTTTGCCACATGGAGCATGCATTCACTTTGGGCCTTGGCTAGCAGACGCTTCTTCTGGCTCTGAGATGCACCCACTGACGAGTAATTGTGGGACAGACTGCAAAAAGTTTAATTAGTTATGTATATTATTACTAATCAGTATTATTAGAAAAACAAACAAAAAAGATGAAACAACATGAGTTATGGTAAATAACTGAAAGCAAAAACTGTTCTCATTAGTTTTGCTTTATTCTACCTTTATAAATATATTAAAGGGATATTGAGAAACCCTCCCACATTAACCCAATAATGCCGGGGCAGTTTTGGCTTCCCAGTCTTAACATTGGGTATTTCCATCTATAAAGTCCTAATGCCTCAGGCCATTTGCCATACAAAAAGCCATAGCATGACATCACATCCCTGGCAGCAAGTGCTGCCTCTGTGATATCTCATCATCCTTATTTATGGTTTAATATGAATAACATTATTTCATATAAGTACTTTAATCTTAAATAACCCACCAAAAAAATTATACCTGGCATATTTGTCGTCATGGGAGACCTGATGCTGCTGGTGAGAGGACACTGCAATCTTGCCATGGTTATTGTTGACACAAGTAGCACAATGCCTATCCTTACAGCATTTACCTAGAAATATAACAACTGAATTACGATCTTCTGGTCAAATAGTGAATGAACTCTTCTTAAAAAAAAAAAAAATGTCTTTTAGAGATTAGCTCAATTCAGAACATTTGTCTTCACTGTAATAGTAATGCAATCACAATTCAGAATCAGTGTTGGTTACTGGATTGGAGAAGAGGACACTTGTATATTTAACAGCAAAACCATACCTCCTGCTTCATCATCACTATCACTAATGGTGATGACTGAGACTGCTGGAGAAGGAGTGTCACGGATGGTGATAGTCTGCTGCCGGCCGCTGCCTCCCATATTTCCATTGTAACTGCTGCTGGAGTGCTGCTGATTGTTGTGTGTTTGCTGTGAAGGTAATCCAGGATGCCCACCTGTTGAAAAGAGATGCAATTATTTCAAATTTTCATGAACTTGTCCACTATATGCTGAACAGTATGCTTTTGTTAATCAGTGCCAAAGATTGGAGGACACACTAAAATTAGGACCACTAAATTCAACAGGAAAAAGAAATGCAGATGCACAATACAATTATTTACAATAAACTGTAAAGGATTAAATAAATACAAACAATATCAGGAAAAATGGTTATACAAATAGAAATTATTTTCAAACATAGGATTATTAAAATAGACAAAACTTACCATGAGTATACAGTAACCATGGTCACAAATGCTCAACTTACCATTGTGAGAATTATGACTGCTACTATGGCTTTGGTGGCCTGTATGGTTCCCATGAGTGACAATGTGATGACTGGAGGAGTGGCTTGAGTGATGGTTGGAGTGGGTTGAGTGGTGCGCCTGATGGTGGGGATGACCCACATGACTGGAATGTCCCGGGTGGTGTGTAGAATGGTGACTGCTACAAGAGCAAAAACACAGGGGACTTAGTACATTAATACAAATTTTGGCAAGTGCTGTTAATCACAAAGAAAAATATTATGGAATAAAACAACAGGTACGGTGTCTGTATTCAATGCTAATGCTAAACCATAACCTACAATGCTTCTTAATGTCTTTCCAAGCACTATCTAGAAAACCCACTTAATAAACATCTCAGCTGATTATTATTCCCACTAAAGCACTTGCATAACCTTAATACCAGCCATTTATATCAGGTGAGTAAAATAGGTTCACCATCTAAAAAGAAGCCCATTAAGAATTCTTACTTGTGACTGGTATGATAGTTGCTGTGACTAATTTGTGGTGCAGAACTGGTTGCTCCCCAGTGGGCTGATGATGCACCAGGTGGTGTGCCTTCTTTCACTCGTTTCTTTACAGGTGACAGTTGCTGGCTCAGGTCCTTCTTGTCATGTGCAGGTGGCTGAGTTGGTCTGCCAGTGACATGCAAGGTGTGGGCTGCATGAGCACTGGAGTGGCCCATAAGGGAGGCCTTACTAGACCGCTTGCTTCCTGCCCAGGTGCCAGATGGGTAGGCCTCGTACAGTTCAGGATGGAGATCAACTGGAAACATGGCAGGAGGGGCATCTCCTTGCACGACTGACGAGTCCACCAGAAATGTGCGTCTCCAGGCATCCGAGGCATCAGGCAGAAGACTTGCTGGCTGTTGGAGGGAAGTTGGAGGCTGTGGAAGCTGTTGCCATCCACCAGGTACAAGTGCCATCTGCCCCCCACGTCCCCAACCACCCCCGACTGCTGCCCCTGTTGTTAGGAGCATTCCACGGCCTGGTTGCTCCACCATCGATACTGGCACATACTGACCTCCACCTCCCACCTAAGAGTACAAAAAAAGATTATTAACACAACAAACTTCCTAGATGATTTCAGCATAAATTTCACATACTTTTGAAAGGGACAGAGGGAAAGAAGAGGAAACAAGAAAGAAGTGGGAGAGACGAAAGAAGAGGACAAGACAGGAGAGAGGAGGGTTAAGGAAGGAAGGAAGGAGATTGCAGAGAGTTGAAATAGTAAATGGAGGAAGGGAGGAAGGGAAGGAAGGAAGGAAGGAAGGAAGGAAGGAAGGAGGGAGGGGAAAGAGGGGAGGGAGGGGAAGGAGGGGAGGGAGGAACGAAGGGAGGAAGGAAGGGAAGAGGAAAATGGAGAAGGGGAGGGAGAGGGAGGAGAAAAGATAAGTTGAGATAAAGTGAGCTGAGTTGGGCTGAGCTGAGCTGAGCTGAGCTGAGCTGAGATGAGAGGGGAGGGGAGGAGAAGAGAGAGGAAAGAGAAGAGAAGAGAAGAGAAGAGAAGAGAAGAGAAGAGAAGAGAAGAGAAGAGAAGAGAAGAGAAGAGAAGAGAAGAGAAGAGAAGAGAAGAGAAGAGAAGAGAAGAGAAGAGAAGAGAAGAGAAGAGAAGAGAAGAGAAGAGAAGAGAAGAGAAGAGAAGAGAAGAGAAGAGAAGAGAAGAGAAGAGAAGAGAAGAGAAGAGAAGAGAAGAGAAGAGAAGAGAAGAGAAGAGAAGAGAAGAGAAGAGAAGAGAAGAGAAGAGAAGAGAAGAGAAGAGAAGAGAAGAGAAGAGAAGAGAAGAGAAGAGAAGAGAAGAGAAGAGAAGAGAAGAGAAGAGAAGAGAAGAGAA
>BOPN01004662.1:33179-35679 GCA_017312705.2 Penaeus japonicus
GGTCCATTGTCAGCATCCTTTTGAGAAGATCTATGAACTCACGTCGATCTGCCTTCTCTGCCAAAAGCTCACCGCCTTCCAGCTCCGTGGGTACATTAACCTGACCCATATCATCTAAACAGTTAAAGATGTACTTACGAGCCTCTTTACTCTTGATGCCTGTCTCTCCTTCATGTTCCTCTGGGGTCTGAAATGTACAAAAACCACTTTTATATTTGACAATCATTAATATTCAAAGTATATATACAAACTAATATTTGATAATCTTTAAAAATCAAAACCTTACTAATATGGAAGAATTCTTCATTCTCTTTTTTTTTTTTTTTTTTTTTTTTATAATAAAACATGACTTACTTTTAGTCTCCAGAATGGGTATGTTGACTCATTATCTCGGTAAAAGAACTTTGTGGTCTTTGTAGCATTGTTCAGCATATGCTCTGCTGGGATACCTTGAGTCTGGCTGATGTATCGAATCTAGAGAAAAATAAAGTGATGCATAATGGAAATGTATTAAATTTTTAAAATTATACTCAATCATTCATTAACCCTCTCTGGACGGGTGGTACAGTACTGTACCGCTCATTCAAAAGCCCAGTGGCCGGGCGGCACAGTATTGTGCCAGCCATTCAACTGATTTAAGCCTAATAATTTGAACGCCCCAGCATTGTGACATTCAAGGCTAGAATGTCCCCGTCGTGGATGGGTTAACTAATGAAATATGCCTTCTTGTATTCATTAATTACAAAGTCAAATATTTCCACTACATCCTAAGTTCAACTTCAAATCTAAAACAGTTCACTAGTTTTTCTATTAAACTAGTGGTGTCATCAATTGTATTACCTAACTGTTATAAAAAAAAAAGCTATGGTCTAAGGCAGAAGCCTTTCTCTTTCAAATCCCCAACAACTCAATTCTGCAGTTCAACTTTCCCATTACCTGGTCATATTCTGAGGACCCAGGGTAAAGTGGCCAACCCAGGAACAGTTCTGCTATAACACAGCCTAAGGACCACATGTCGATGGCTTCAGAGAAAGGGAGACCCAGAATGATCTCCGGAGCTCGGTAGTAGCGGGACTGTAGGTAGGTGTTACAGACTGCCTTGCTAACATGTGAAGCACTGCCAAAATCTATGACTTTGACACGATATGGCTGTCTGACTGGATCAACCAGCATGATATTTTCTGGCTTGAGGTCAGCATGGATCAGGCCAAGTTGCTGAAAGAAAATCAAAGAATAATATATAAAACCAAAATAAATGTTAAACAATACAGAGAAGAGTTTTAACTCCTTCACTAGACAATTACCATATTACATTCCAAAACTAATGTATGAAATTTGATATTTTTCATAAACATCTTACCTTAAGTTTAAGAAGAGCAGTTAAAACCTGTTGTAAAATAGGTCTGATGAATTTAAGAGGCAGTGGTGAGAATTTGTTCTGTTTGAGGAAGTCATAGAGGTTCTGTTCAAGCATTTCAAACACCAGACAGGTGTGATTCTTGTGCTGGAAACACTCGAATGCTCGCACAAAGTTGTACTCGTCTGCATTTTCCTGGCTGAGTCTTGTCAAGATTCCAACCTAGAATGGGGAAAAAACATCAAGAATGGAAATAAATAGGATTAAAAAAAAATTAACTAAAAAATATGATACATTAACCTGTTAACAACAGAGCTATTTTGACTCTAAAAGGTCGAAATGCCAGGATATTACTAAGCATAAACCTAATGTCTCGGAATTCTCGGCTGCACTGGCTGCAGCCGAGCGTTTTACGCCCGATCACCCGACACGCGGGCCTTGACAATATCTTGTCCCCGGCGTCTGACCGAAAAACCACTAGATGTGATATCTTGTCACCCATCATCAGCGGGTTAATAGCATTATTTATCAGATGCTTATCAAACCTAATTCTATTCCATTAATGAAGAATATAACCTTACCTCAATCTGACCCTGCCTAGCATAGGAGGGATGATTCTTGAGGATTTTAATGGCCACAATATCATTGGTGCCCTTTTTCCAGCACTTGACCACTTGGCCAAAAGTGCCACGCCCCAGGAATTCCAGCACCTCATACTGGGCAGTGAGGGAGTACAACACCTCATGTTGTACCAACTGGAAGAGAGATCAGAAGTTTTACTTTGAAAAATAAATCCTTCTTTTCACAGATTAGGAAAAATAATACACATAATGTACACTTTCCAAAATTTCAGATCCAGGCTACTTGCACAAAAATCTTTTCTTCATATCATGACATACCTGATAGTCTCCGTCGGCAGCATTTGAATTGACGCCCTTGGTGGCATTGTGTGCCCCGCCACCCAGGGCCACCTTCCCGTGGGCCACCGTCTTGGAGGCTGTTCCTGGGGCACCACCTGGGGGCCCCACCTTCCCACTCTCTAGACCCAAACTACCACCACCACTGCCATTGTGGTCAAAGCACTTACGCTGGAAAAAAGAAAAGAAAAAAACATTAAAAGACTGATAATGCTTCCCTTTACTT
>BOPN01004662.1:40679-45679 GCA_017312705.2 Penaeus japonicus
ACCAAACCCAATTATTTACCACAGATAGGATAGAAAGAGACAAAGACAATAGTTACAACATTCAAGAGAAATAAAAAGAGTTAAATCAAACACATATCTATGTTGCATTTTGAATCTACTAATCATGTATTTTTGGTACAAATCATTAATCTTTTTGAGAAGAAGTAGCAGACAACCTGAAGGAACAGGCTGAGGGGATCCTTGCAGAGAAATCCAATAGGATGAATATAGAACATATATGTTATTATAAGAGGCCCACATTTTTTTAAGAAGCCGCACAGCACAATTTGGAGCAATCTGGATGAGCAAAAAGGCAAAGAAAACAAAGATATCCTACCGAAGTATATGGCTGAACTCTAAAAATCACTTCCATTAGCGGGTGGAAAGATCGTAAACTTGTGCCGGCTCAAACAGTAACTAAAGACTGAATACAACTGAAATGGAAGAGATTTAGATAAAAACATTGTGTTTTTCTCCTCCTGGCACCACTCACTCTATAGACTTGAGAGTTTTAAACATGGCAAAGTAAAATGGTCTTGGCCTCAAAAAAATATGAAATAAGTTCTTACATTCAAGTTTGGTCAGCTACATGGGTCCTAAGGTAGTATATAATACTAAGGTGATACCATTTAGTATGCTGGAAACCATAATTTCCCCAGTACAGAGGTAAAATACATCCTCCAAATATATAATTGAAGACAGCAGCTAGGCTTAATACAGAAGAAGATTCAAATTAGGGATGGCATGAACCTATGGACATGGTTTGAGCATATATTAAAATAACACATCAGGCTAACTTAGCATGGGAATTTTGTTTATCAAATAGTCTCACAAAAAAAATCATATGAATATTTGGGTTATAAAAACAGCACACTTGATCAGTCCAAACTGGGTTTGTCATAAACACTAATTTTAAGATCTCTTTCAGATATTCACAAAATGAACACTATGTAATAATAATAATAAAAAAATAACCATGAGCTGTTCTTACCGGTGTTTCAAGAGCCTTCATAGTTTTAACTTTAAAAATGGAACCATAAATCTAACACCATCATAACATCACCATTTCATAAACTGTCATGGGGTTTGGTACTCATACTTTTGGTCAGTAAAAACTTAAATATCTAACTATCGGTGTCACAGGTAATGATTCTTGTCTCACACTTATTCTGTTTTGTGAAACTTGAGGTCTAATCTGCAGATAAATAACCCAAACATTATCTCCTTAACCCATTCACAACAGATGTGATATCATGTCATCAGAATATTACCGGCATGACAGATGATGTCTTATGATGTCATGTTGTTTCGCCAAATATACACGCACACAGTTATGTTTGCATATACATATTGTAGTTACAAATGTATGCATATTTCTGTTGGCTTTATCAAAGAAAATTTTAAATTACAAAACCTCTTTTGTTACCCTTTTGAATAGCATGGATGAAAATCACTGTACCATCTTAGGAACCATCTCCAACAAGTATTCATTCTACCCAACACAATTTCAATGTCTATGTGGGGCCTAATGGGACAAGGGTGTATATGTAAGAGGGGTGTATGTGGCAGCTATGAGCCTTCTATGTCAATCAGAGGTGATATTCCCCTGCATTTACATTTTTTACTATTCTAGTAACTATTCTGGAAACTATCACCAAGTCATTGCTGTAGGCAGCACAGTTACTAATGAATGATCAGAACAATAGTAGATGCATCACTGATTTTGATTATATTCTATGAAAGATTATTATTGATTATGCTGATTATTTTTTATTATATTCACATTAAAGTTACCAGTATTTGCACAATTATTCCCTAATAAATAGGAGCAGTTGTTGGAATATTTCCATGATTCTTTAGGGGCATCATCTCTTTCTGATATGGAGTAAGACGTACAAATATCTTTCATTTCAGGGTAGAAATAAAATGGATGCAACTAAGTGAAATCTATAAATCATTCACAACTACATCACGTCATCTGCATAATTCCCACACGACCAACAACACCCTACCACAAGTCACAAATCTCAGATTAATAAATTTTGCTTTCAAAATTTCTCAGGAAACCTACAATCAGTCACTTGTGACTAATAGGGTACAATATCATTTAATATTATCTAGCAACAAGTAAATTGCTATCAATGAAAAATGATTAGCTTTTGAAATAATAGAGGATGATCACCACTTAAAAATTTTAAGTTTTGTGTGATGTCCACATATGTCATGCAAAAGCATAACTTCATTTCACTATCTATTGGGAATTTTACAAACTTCTTTATGCTCAGTCCTTAAAGGACAGTTCTAATTCCTGCTTCGTTTTACTTTTTTTTTTTTTATGAACCATGAGCTAAAAAAAATCAACAAAGGTTGCGGCCCCTTCAACCCACTGGCGCCACATATATGATATCACATCATGGGATTATTTTACTCCTGCAGGATGACATCGTATTACATCATGATCTCTCCCTCAAAACATATATTTGATATCATTATACATGTATATAAACATGAGAGTTCCATTTGTGTAGACACATTTTTCTTCACTTGTGAAAATAATGTAAACAAATACAAGAATTTCCTATTTTCACCCAATTGAATCGGGGATGAAAACGGCTTTGAAACTGCAGATTTGAAAAAATGGGCCATGAAACTATCTTCATACTCATATGAAACCATGATTTTTTAAGCCCCTTAGATGTATCTGCAACATTTTGGAATTCTTTAACTGCTCAGCCAGAAGGTATCAAAGACACAGCAGACTGAGGTTTTTAAGAATATATAAAAGCATGAGCCAAGTCTTTGCCTGTATTGTGTAACTCCAATACCTTGTTGGTGGTAAAACTTTGCCTGATATGGGTAGGAAATGAATGGTAGGCTAAAACTCTACATATAAGTGATAATATATCAAGTTTTGCATTCTCTCAATTGTAATATGGTACTTTATTTTGATAAAATGTAGCATAAAACTAAAATGGAGACCACTGGTACCAAAATGAGATTGGACAAACCAAGACAAAAATTATATAATGTTAGAGAAAGAAAAATTGTTATTCTATTCCATAAGATGATACTGGCCATTACTTGTTAACTCTTCGAAGGGGAAGAACTTTATACGTCTGTAGAATATAATTACAAAGGAACTGTGACCTCACGTCTGCCAACAAAGTATTACATGACAAGTTCAAATTTGACAATTTTTTTTAGATAAATTTTCATATGTACAAAAATGCACCTAAGAAAATAACTACTGATGAATAATTATTATCAATCCTGTAATTTCATTCCTGTTATCAACTATAACAAAATTAAAGGTAATGTAAAAGTTCCTCAAATATCTTATACAAAAATAATGTATAGCACAGCAAATTTGTTAGTATTATTCCTGTCTGAAAACCAAAAGCTATCCACTGATATTTCTCAACATAAGAATTACCTGATGAGAAAGATGTTTAGCAGCTATAGTATGTGCTGGTGCTGCTACAGGGGTCACTGTATAGCTTGACGCAGCACTGGGGTAGTCACTGGTAGTCTGATCCAACTTTCGCTTCCTCTGCAGGCACTGTCCAGAATTGGCAGGGGCATGCAAGACTGCACTGGGCTCACCTCCCGCCGGAGAGATGAACATGTCATGCATTCCCTGCAACACACCAACAAACACACACACATTACTGGTTAGGCCAGAACACTACATACCCATCAATACATATGTTATGTCAAAACAGATAATACATGTTTATTTTTCCTTACAATACACTGAAAATATTATATCTAAGGATTAATTACAAATTTGTAACATAGGTGGAACATCAAGGATGCAAGAAAAAAATCTATCGGATCATGCCCTCAAAAAGTCCATATCGAGATAAATTTTGTAATATATAAAATATGTAAAAAAGAGAGAAAAAAACTCCCCCACACACAAACTCTCCTTCACACATAAAATGCAAACAAACAATGCTAAAATACACATTTAGCTGTCTATAAAGTCTGAACAAAAATTTATGCAATTCTAAGTACAATACTTTACTTATCTATTCCTTACTCTCTCAAAAGATTATTACGAAACATAAAGAGAAATTTTACATTATTTCCCACTAACCAGAAGAAAGGACCCTAAGACTAAATCCAGTAAAAATACCACATATAAAGTTTGCCATCTTCACAAAGGCTTAACCCATTGCATACAGGTGTCAAGACGTAAATGTCGGCACCAATTAGGCCTAAGATACAGGTGTCAATGCGTACCTGACACAACATCGGGATAATCTCACAGTTGAAGCGCACACACGGTCATTAGTATTTTTACGGTTGTAACAACGCTAGCTCCAGAGCTACAGGGTTCCAAAGTCAGCCTAAACTTGCATTTTATGATGTATTTATGGAAAAATATTGTTTGGGCTAGTCTGCGCTACCCGGTGGACGGAGAAAACCCTTTCCTCGTCCCTCTAACTTTTAGCCAGTGCCGCTAGTGTCTTAGACCACCCGCCTCGACGACCAGTTAGGCTGCTAGGCACCCAGTCAGCAATGGGTTAACCACAAGACTTTCTCAATTCTTCCAAAATCTTCAACATTTTCATCGGTCTATAGAAAGGCTGGCATTAATATTCATTTTCAAAATTACCATACAAGTTTAACTTCATCTTGAGGAGACATCTCACGAAGTATGAAGTATTCCTACAAATCCATAGTGTGAGACAGCTAAAAAAATTTCTTTCCCTTAGTGACCATTGTTGACTCATAAATTTCACATATTCTATCCATATACATATTCCACATTGCAACTCTTCCTAGTCTATCAATTTTCTGCTTGTCTACCTTCATCTATGCATGTATGCGTGAAAGAGAGAAAGAGAAAGACAAGACAAAAAATCTAATATTGCAAGTCTATCAAGTTTCTACCTTCCTGCATCTATGCATGTATGTATATAACTAACAATAAGAAGAGATCCCACATTGCAATTGTCCGTAGTTCAATCTACATGCATTTCATATACATATAC
>BOPN01004662.1:58179-63179 GCA_017312705.2 Penaeus japonicus
AAGCAGAAAAGTGCCAGTCCTACTTCCGGACATTAAAATACAAAGAGGCTAACATCGATATAGCCCCATGGTATCAAAAAGATGAATCAACTCATACCAGTTTCACCTTTTGGCAACATCGGCGGAGCACGTGCAGCATCTACGTTCGTGACGTCATAAGACAACTGTGTCGTCACGCGAATTAAACCACGTATGCACTATTTCCCATACTTAGCTCCAAAACTGAAAGGCACGAGTGAAAAAGACATTGCCAAGCAATGTATATTATGGATTCACAAATGATATCATACATGGCAAAATTATTGAGTAGAAAAAGGGCGGCTTCGGATGTCCAAAGGCTCTAATTCTCGTGCAACGATCGGCTGCGATAAGTGGACCTAGTTTATACATCTACATTCAGTTCATTGCCCTTTATTTCTAGTTTCCTAGTTCCCTACAAAACATGGCAATATCACAGATAATTAAGGGGAAATGTACCAGGTGCAATTACTAATTGCATCCCCAAACACTGACTACCACAGTGAAGTTCATTCATAATCGTCCGGTAAAATATCTCTGCACTGTTATTGTTACCAATAATCATTTTTATTCAGATCTTTTTGGTTTCAGTCTTAATATTTTTTTTTCAGTTGTTACCAACGATCCCGAATCATAAATCAATTTTCTTGATTATGTATATGTGAATTTTGTATTAATTCTGTCGCCAATAGTTATTATCACAACCATTAATTTTGTTTCAAGGTGTTCCCGTTTCATTATATCGTAGAACGGTATGTATCACTTGTGTGCTTTTACAAACTAATCATTGCTACTGTAACAGCTATTGCTACTATTACTAATAATGTTTTATAGGTGTTGGCATTACTATTATTATGATCATACTTTTAGTTGCAGTAACGATCATAATAGTTATGATCATAATAAGCATTGATACTATTACTGTCACTTTTTCGTTACTATAATTATCCTATTATTGTTATTATCATTGTAATCGTCTAAATTCAGAGTCGCACTTACATTAATAGCTGTATTGCTAGAAACAGGAACATTATTGTTGTTGTATCCATACTGTAATAATATTTTTGTTATACTGTATTCATTTTCTTTGTCATTACTTGGTATCGTTATTATTGCCTTATTTTAATATTATTTTGTTTACAATATCATCATCAAACACCATTGGGTTATCATCACTATTATAACATCATTATTATAAATATCTTAATTACTATTAATATCATCATTATTTTTGTTGATGTACCTATTCTGAGCAACTGGAGTCCCCATTGATACCCCCGCCTTCCCTGCATTGATTTGAGCTGCAACACGAGTACTTGCTCTCTAGGCAATGCAAATAATAACATAGAAAGCAATTGCTTATTCTGTGGAGCATTTAGGAAAACACTGTTAAGTGAAACAGTGTCTGCATCATCCTGTAATATATGTATATGGAAAAACCTCGATACAAAAAAGCATAGGACATAGAAACGTATAAAAGAATCAACACTTGTTTTTATTGCATATGCAACGGGATACGCGCCATGCTGTGTAAATTGGTGCGTGTTTACATTGTGCACATCGGATAAATAAATGAGTAAATGCTTTTTTTAAACGACAAAACGTATTTCTGTTGAAATATGTAGAACGACACATCGTCATTCTGGGAATACAGTTCTCCAATATAAACTTCTAAATCCTTTTGTCGTTAAGACGACCAGTGTTTCAACATTGTAATTGGTCATGAAAGATGTGGAACAATTGATTACATTTTATTCTTGTCAACATGTTGGATGTCCAACGCTTAATTCGTGTCAAAGGCACAAATTAACGGATTAATCCAAAATTTCGAATTCATTCTGGGCTGACACAAAATTTGTCTTACCGAATGTCTGAAATGCCGTGTTCTACCGGCTCAGGTAAATGCATTCTACATCTGAAGTCCTCGTAGTGATGCAGCTAAACTGAATATTTGCAATACGATGAGTGACACATTCGGTCCCCTCAGTGACAGCAGTGTAAAACCTGACCCAGGCGCATGCAAGTTTATTAGAAAACACATATGATATGTTTCTTTTATAATTTTGTTGAAGAAACATTTCATATCTGAAAGCTTGAGAATGAAAAAACAAGCGCAAGGAAGAAAAAATCTAAATATTTTTTTTCTTTTTGAAACTTGGGAATGTGATATGTGCTTTTCTATAAAAAAATATATATATATACATATATATATATATATATATATATATATATATATATATATACACACACACACACATATATATATATATATATATATATGTGTGTGTGTGTGTGTGTGTGTGTGTATGTGTGTGTGTGTGTGTGCGTGTATGTGTGTGTGCGTGTGCGTGCGTGCGTGCGTGCGTGTGTGTGTGTGTGTGTGTGTGTATGTGTGTGTGTGCGTGTGTGTGTGTGTGTGTAAAACTCGTATGCTGACACACACTTTGATTTAGTTTCGCGTTGTCTTATTCTATTTTTAGATATTCGGCTGTAGATCACGAGTGTTGATATATGCTTCAAAATGCAGCATATTTGGTTCAAGAATGTGAGGTGAAAAAATTCGCTCGCATATGCTGTCGACACTATTTTAGAAGCAACTGAAACAGATAATCACTTTTTTTCTATAAGGATTTATATTGGAAGCATATTTTAAATGCACCATAGAGACAGGGCACAATGTCAAAAAAGAGCGCCTATAGACTGACGTTAAACTTATACTGAAAATTATCATAGTAAGTTTTAACTTGTATGTTACACTATGTATTCAGATATTAATAAGTTTAAAGAATATCTATTGATTCCAATGTATAAATCTTTTACAAAGTCAACCACACAACGCTCACACATGATGACCACCTTTTAACTTCACAAAAAACCGCCTGATTACTCTATGAAAAGTTTATTTTTAACTTTGATCAGTCACTGAGGTATCTTAGAGGACAGGTAGAAGTCCGAGACAAGTTCTTTGCCTTTGATCTTAGTTTTCTGTTAGATGTTTACCGAGCAACAATGTCGTAAACTGTCCATCAACTGCGTCTCGTGCAGCCCAGTCTCACCCGAAAACGTTTTTGTGTTTGGAGATGGCGAGAGAGCTGCCGCGTTTGTCACTTGTCTACTGAGATCAGTGAGATTTGTTTTTGTTCTTTGTTTGCATTATTTAGTGTTATACGCCTTATGTTAGACAGTGTTCTTTTTAAGCATTGGCTATAGACGGTTGACTTGTTCTGATTTTGTTTACCGACGTATTTGGTTGCTACTATCGTTATCTTTATGCTTGATTCATGCTCGCTTGAAATGGTTTAATTTGATTTAGTCTACTGCTATTGACCTTCATAGTACAAAATGCACATCTTCAAATCAGTCACTATACATATTTATGATGTGTTGCACAGTGGCTCGTAGATCACAGTCATTGGCCCAACTATCATTTACTAGTATTTGCGAGATGCCTTCGATTCTCACATCAACATCCTATTTGACATTATTTGATATTAACATTTGTCTTGGTCGCTTATCGGTGATTGACCCTGTGCCGGTTAAACGTCATCGCCACACAAATCTGTTAAACTCGCAACCGAATACGACCTCGTATCCCTTCATCCAGCGAACATACTCTTGATAAACCAAACATTATTTTCCATTCGTGATATGATCAAGCTATTTTGTTTGCAGACGAGGGGACACCTGCTACCCTTACGAAATCACAAGAGGCTGAAATCGCAGGTGACGACAGCGCATCCCTCAACCGCCAAACTGTCTCCTCTCCTCGTTTCGGTAGTAACAGGAGGCGAAGCACTTTTTAACGGCGGCACGCATCTCGGGGTCAATAAATCATCTACGTCTCCTGACAAGGTAGTCGTTGCTGCTCCCAGCCCATGTATTGACAACCCGTAGATCCAGGTCGTAGGAAACGGGTTGGCCGCCGCCTTTCCATTTACATAACTGTCATTGTCTTTCTGTCTGGTGGACCAAGTACAATGATGGTTAGAAGGTTAGACTTGTGAGTCGCCACACACGATTTTTTTACGAACAGAAAACAAAACTGAAAATTAGATGCTGTTTGTAGCATATAGGAGGACGTATGGGTCAAAGGGAAAAGGAGAGAGTGAGAGGTAGACTGACAGACTAGACAGATAGAGTCAGAGGTATAGATGGAGAGAGAGAGAGAGAGAGAGAGAGAGAGAGAGAGAGAGAGAGAGAGAGAGAGAGAGAGAGAGAGAGAGAGAGAGAGAGAGAGAGAGAGAGATGCAGAGGCAGAGCTTTACCACACGAATGGATATGATTGACGTAGGAGTGACGCACACTCTGCCCCCCCCCCCACACACACACACATTGCGCGTAGCTTGTCGACATTCGATTCTCAACCCCATTTCGTTTGCCTTCTGCATATGGCAAAGGCAAATGCCATGGACAGGACTTATTAACACATGGATATGCAAGTAAACAGATATTGTAGATTACTTGTTTGTTAAGACTGAAATGATGTTTACTTTTAGAATAGTGATATTAAATTAGAGTATCATGTTGAATGTCTCTTCTCTAAGATTATACTAGAAATAGAAATTGCAAGTCGTTTCCTTGATCCGCACCACCAGCTTTCTAGATCGCTTCTTAATGAATGATAATTGCCTCCGAATAGACACCCACATGTACACGCATGAACCCACGCATTCGCCATTCGCCATTCGCCTTACATACAGATACATACATATTTTATTGATAAGCACACATACACACACATACGTGTGTTCATGTTGCGATGCCTGTGTTTGAATGTATGTGTACGTATGTAGGTATCGTGTGTGTTTATAGACATAGATGTTTGCGCGCGTGTGTTTGATTGTGTACACGTTTGAACGTGCGTTGGTCTGTATGTGTATGGGTTACTGTGTGTGCATTTGTTTGTTTGTTAGTTTTTTACGCGTGTTTGTGTAGGTGTGTGAGCATGTTCGAAGCTTTTACGTTGCGCATGTTCCTGAAAC
>BOPN01004662.1:71762-76762 GCA_017312705.2 Penaeus japonicus
CACACATTGAGCCTCTTTTTCGAAAATGTAATAAGGAATGAATGTATCTTGCACCTCCCAGACGAGTACAAGTACTAACATACGATACAATGCCCAAAAAAGCTAATGCGGCAAAAATAAAAAGTTCTGCGGGAACGACAAAGGTAAGCGTGGTGTGGTGGGCTCTGTCTCCCTCACCACCAGCCCCAACACCACAAGCATCACCCTCGCCCCATCGCCCTCCATCGTCAAGACAAACTTGAACCTATTCCCCTTCGACAAACGTTCAAAATTTCACCTCCCCTCTCCCTCCCTCCCTCCCTCCCAACCACCCCTCCTCAGTGTGCCCTTACCTTACCCCCCCCCCCCCCCCCGCGGAAAACGTTGGTGAAGGGCAAAGTAGACTTGCTGCCGCTCAACACGTGGGGACCAGCAGCAGTTTTGGGGCAAGAACCACCAATCCTTTTAATAATCAACAATTACCAGGCGCCTCCTCCGTCAACAGGGGCGTATGCCGCGGCCTCTTCACCCCCTCCCCCTCCCCCCAATCCATCTCTATTCCCGATCTCGAGACCGAGAAGTTCGAGGGCGGAAGAGAAGACGTGTTCAAAAAACGTTTATGGGTGTGTGGATGTTCGGCCACGTTGTCATTGTTTACAGCGTGTCACGTGCGTAAGGGAAGCCTGACATGAAAGTAAATAATTGACATGTAATGCATATTGCAGCTTTTGCTTGTTTCAATTCCCTTGCAGCCGGGCCTCATACGCGGGTATCATCGCGGAGGGTCACCAGCGTGTCCGGAACGTGTCATACAGGCCTAATAAGTGCAAATAAAGTAGAAATCACGAAAAAAACGGTAGTTAGACGTAGCGACGTGGCGGTGGTGGCGGGTGTCCTCCCCGGCTGAGCGCCCGCCGTCCGGTCCCCAGCACGCTACCTCCCCGCCTGCCCGCCACCACCCAGGCCGCCATGCAAAAAGGGTGATGCTCGTATCAGCTGATGAACGCACACTCAGCCCACCCCGCCCACGCCGCCCGCACGCACACGCACTCAGCCCACCACGCCCACACGCCCGCCACGTCCTCGCCGAAACCCCTCTGAGGGCGTCTTCGTGCAAGGTATTGAGGGTTTCGTGGTGGTGGGGGAAGGGGGGGAGGAGGAGGAGGGGGGTGAAGGAGAGAGAGAGAGAGGAGGTGGATGAAGGGGGGAGGGGATGTGGAGGTAGAGGGAAGAAGAGGAAAGAAAGGAGAGACTTTCTGGTGTTGTGTCGCATGTAATTCCATGTCTTTCTCGCAGTCGCCCTCCCCTCACTACCTGCATGAACGCCCTATCCCTCTCTCTGTCTCTCTTTCCCTTCCTCTCTCTAACTCACTCGTCAGCTGATCTCGCCTTTCACACTCGACAACCCAACCAACTCACCCTTAACAATCCACCCTCCAGCTAGATAATACAATAAAATCATTAAAAAAAATCCAAGCCTCGCGCACGCACATGCATACATACACTCATACACATTTCCGACCCTCTCCCTCCATCCTTCCATACGCAAACGCACTCACACTCACCCTTACGGCAAACTCACGCTCGGAAAACCCACCCTAGCCCTCCTCACCCTAATGGTCGGACTACGAGACTTAGGGGGGAGAAGGGAAAAAAACCTTTCATATTTACCTGTGTGTCGCTTCTGCCGGCCTCCAGATCCGTGCGGCGATGGGCGTAGGTCCTAGAGCAGAGGTTGGCGATGGGCGTGGGCGTGCGGGCGAGGGCGAGGGCGTGCGGGCGAGGGCGTGCTGGCTAAAATAGGTGGGTGTGTGGAAGGGAAGAAGCGGCCGCCGGTATCGACCAAGAGGAACCTCTGCCTGGCGAGAGTGGTCGAGCCGAGTCGCCACCTCCTCCGCCGAGACCTCGACGACTTGCGCCTTTTCTATGGTTCCTCGGAGCACCACCGCCGACACAGGCCTCACCAAGGAGGACGAGAGAAACACCTTAAGAGCACTGTCGGGTCGAGGAGTTCCTTAGAGCGAGGCTGGCACGCGGATTTGCGAGTTCCATGACAAAAAGTGCGCGACAGTCACCAGGCGCGACTAACCGATCTCACCGCCAGCCAGTTTACAACTATCACCTCAAATTCACCTTTAGATTTTCACTTCCCCGCCGTTATTTTGCACTCACATCACACACTGCACTTTGAACCAGGTCCTGCGCGTCATTTTAAGCACATTTTCGGCACTGGACCCTTGAATTTGGGCGAGAAAAGCGTGCGGGAAGCCACCGAGCGTCCTCCAAGCCGCGGTACTCGAGTGTGTGCGGCGCTGAACAAGGGAGTGTGGCGGGGGCGCTCAGCCACACAACATCAGCCTTTTTTATCCCTTATTTCTCCCTTCCTATTGCTCGTGGCTCTTTTCTTGTGGGCTGGAGAGGCACTCTGATTTTCGGCTGACATTCCGCGTCGAGTAGATACTCATGGTTGACCGAAAATGGATAGAAAACAGCATGTAAAAGTGATTAATCAGGTTGGTTAGCGCGGGTTTGGGCGCCAGATGGCAGCAGAGCGCAGCCGGGTGCATTCGCGGGACCCGTGCCAGACGTACGATTCAACGGCCCAACCACCGCACATCGATCCCCTAACAAGCGCTTCCTCTCGTGTCTCGTCGTCACCTGGAAGCCTACGGGTGCGTTGGTGAGGCTGGGGTACACTTCGGGGCCTGCGAAGGGCACAGCGACAAGGCTAATAGCGAGGTAAAAGAGTGTGGGCAGGGTTCGGCAGCGCGCCACGGACGGCTCGAGGGTTTTCCAACGCCGGCGGAGGAAGACGTGATCGATGCGAACACTCGGCCGCCGCCGTCGATCCACGGGCGACTTTTCATAAATTAAAAGCGCCTGTGACCGATTTCGGTGGCGAGTTGGCACTCGGTCGCCGATCGTCACGACAACCCGCTCGGGCCGACGGAGAGCCCGAAAGCCCAGCTGGAAAGGAGGCTGAGATCTGTGATTTTTTCGATGGGGGAGGGGGGAGGAGGGGCAGGAGGGAGAGACAAGCCGAAAGAAAAAGCTATGAAAGTTCTGGTATGACTGCGTAGTGTGCAGCTGTTTCGTTGACTCAGCCAGCGAACCCCAGTCTCTCTCGCTCCACCTCGCCACTACCACCGCTGCCGCCTCCCGTCCTGCTCCTCCACCACGCCACCGTCACCACCCGGCCGCTCCACCACGCCACCACCTCCCGGGCTGCTCCACCGCGCCGTCATCACCACACGACCCGCTCCACTACACCATGGCCGGGCTGCTCCACCACGCTACACCGCCACCACGCGGCCCCGCTCCACCACGTTACCACGCCACCTTGCCTCCATCACGCGACCCGCTCCACCTCGCTATCACCACCAACCGTCCCGCTCCACGATGACGCCGTCATCACCAATCCCCCTCCACATTACAACCCTTCCCACCACGTACCCTCCACTCCGCCTCCATCATCAGTCATTCTTCACTTCATCACCATAGCGTCCCTCACCACTACGAACCTCCACCACGTCACCACCACTGTCTGTGTCCACTAGATCGCCCCACTCGACCTCCCCACATCTTCGCTATCACCACCATTCGCCCCTCTCCACTACATCACCCCCGCCACTTGTTAATTTTTCTTCAATTTAACATCAGATGATTATTCTACCTCTCTACCACTAAAACTTTCGCCTTACTTCCACACCGCCATTCGTTTCTCTCTACGTTAACTCCACCAAGACGCCTCTCCACTTTAGAACCGCCACCTCTCGCACCTCTGTACCATACCGCAACCTCCACACATACCTCTTCACTTCACCATCATCATCACCATACACCCCTTTCCACCTCCCTGGGATCACCACAGCAACATCGATTCCCACCGACCATCATCTCATTATACCACTTTTAAGTGTGTTACATATACACTTCAACGACGCTTTCACGTACACACAAACAAAGAGGGAGAGGGAGAGGGAGAGAGACAGATAGACAGGCACACATACATTAAGATCAGACACCACTCACGACTACCCTTTACGATCTCCGTTGACCGAGCAAGAAGAACGCCCCCCCCCCTTTTCCTCTCCCCCTCATACAAGCACAACGCGAGAAGCACTGGAAACTAGGTCACGATCCAAGCAAACAAGCAAGCACAGAAAGACAAGGCTGATGAGAGGTGAGGGGAGGGGTAAGGGAGGAGGGTGATAAGTCAGATACAGGTTTGTCTGATGAGGTTTTCCCTTTTATTTCTTAAAGTTAGCTTTCATATCTCGTTTTATTCATCGCTTGTCCTCAGCCTCCCCCCCCCCTCTCTCTCTCTCTCACTTTCGCTCTCTTTCTCTTGTTTCCTTTGTTTACCTCAATTTTTCATTTAGTTTGATTATTTTCAACACCAGTAAGCAATAGCTCAGGAAGAGCCATGCTTACAACTAAAGAAAAAACTAGACGAATCAGACACAAGAGAAAACCGGACAACAAGTCCAACTAGATGGAGTAAGGGAGATGAGAATAATCGAATAAAATATTCAGGGGCCTAAAGGACTAAAGATATTTCAAAAGCTATCATGCTTGAAAACATCAATATTTCCGGTTATTTGAATACTCTTCAGTTACTCGTTATTGCCACTCGTTACTTTATTATTGTTTACTCAGTTAATTAATGAGGAAAAAATATTGGAATGGGATGTATTGTATATTAGGAACTATGTATAACTTAAGGGTTGTGCTTGGATTTCACAGTATGTTTGTCCCGCTGATATCTTGAGGGGAATATATGTACTGTCAGTGTGCATATAGGCACACGCGGTTAATAAATACATATTGCATACATAATGTGTATAGTGCATTTAAATGTAGCTACAATCTCATTGATTGTAGTCACTATACAAATTCGGAATGGTAATTTGTTTTAACCAGCCTGTCAAAAGGAAGAAAATATCTCAGCAGGTAAAAATACACTTATCAACCAATCAATTAAACCAGGCATAATGAAAGAGGAGAGGGAGAAGAAAGAG
>BOPN01004662.1:90475-95475 GCA_017312705.2 Penaeus japonicus
ATATATATGCACACACAAACGTATGTGCGTATATATATGTTTAGATCCCAATATCTATCCATCTACCTATCACACACACAGAGCCAACGCAAGAGCGAGCGAGCGGGTAGGGGTGTAGGACACGTCGCCAATCAGGACTGATAAGCTATGACGGGCGAGGCTATGGCGGAGTTGCATGGCTGTGTGCACGTGTCACCACTTACCTCACTCCCCTCCTTCACCCCTCCCCCCCGTCATCCTCCTCCCTTTGCCGCACCATCCTCACTACTCCCCTCTCTCGCCTCACCTCCCCCTTCCTCCCTCTTGCCAATTCTTCCCTCCCTCCCTCCTTCCACCCCTCCCTCCTGCCCTCCTTCCTTCGTTCCCTCCCTCCCTTCAACCCTCCTTCCTTTCCTACCATCCTGCTACCCTCCCTCCCCTATCCTCCCTGCTTGCTTTCCTCACACTCCCCAACGCTGCCTGCTTCCCTCCTTCCCTCCCTCTCATCTTTCTTGCTTCCTTCCCTCCCACTTTCCAGTGCTCCCTGCCTCCCTCCTTACTGCCCTACCTCCCTTCAATCCACCTACTTCCTTCCTTCCCTCTCTCTCCCCAACCTTCCTTCTTTCCTTCCATCTCCCTCCTTGCCCCCCCCCCCTTTCTCCAACCCTTCCTCCTCCCTTCTATCCACCTCCCTCCTCCCTTCCCTCCCTCTATTCAACCCTTCCTCCTCCCTTCCCCCTTCTCCAACCCTCCCTTCTTCCTTCCTTCCCCCCCACCTCTTCCTCCTAATTCCCTGACCCGACCTGACCTAAGAGACGATTGGCAGTAATTATTTAAGGTTAAAGACTGAATCAGGGATGACTTTGCTCCAAGGAAAAAATATACCACTAAAGTTAACTTTGGTATTAGCGTTTAAGTTGTTATCTTTTTACGTATCGATTTTGCTTTGTTATCAATTCTTCCTTGAGTTATTATCATATTGTTATCATCTGTAGCATTATCATAATTATTTGGTGATTTTCTCAATCTGTTATCAAGGTATGTTATCATAAAAATATGAGGAAGAGTAATACAAGAAGAAGAAGAAGAAGAAGAAGAAAGGGGAGGAGAAAGAGAAGAAGGAGAAGACATGAAGGAGAAGAAGAAGAAGAAAAGAAGTAAGAGAAAAAGAAAAAGAAGAAGAAGAGAGAGAAGGAGAAAGAGGAGAAGAAAATAAACAAGGATAAGAAAAATGAAAAGGAGAAGAAGGAGAAGAAAGAAAGAAAAAAAGAAGGCGAAGAAAAATAATAAACATGATAATTGTAAAAAAAGAAGCAGAAGGATAATAGGAAGAAGAGGATGCAGAAGAAAAGTAAGATAAAACAAATAAGAAGGGTAAAGAGGAAAAAGAAGGAGACGAACAGATTAGAGGAAAGAAGAAGACAAGAATAAAACAATATAACAACAAACAAACAAATAACAATCTTTTCTTCCTTTAGATCCACATGATTTTCGCCACAGTTCCTTGGTGACTTTATTCATATATTTATCCTTGCATGTATATCAAAAGGAAATTAATTCGTCATGCACTCAACTCTCGCTTTTCCCTTTAGGATTTATTTTGATTTCACTCTCTTTTTTCTTCCCTTTTGTTGATATAATTTTTCTTTCTTGGATTTGGTGTCTGTCTGTGTCTCGCGGATTTTGTTTGTCTGGCTGTGGCTCTTGTCTTTGTCTGTCTTCCTTAATCTATTTCTAAGTGATTCTTTGTCTCTCTGTCTGTCTGTCTCTCCTCTCCTTTCTCTCTCTCTCTCTCTCTCTCTCTCTCTCTTGACTTTCTGATAAATTCTTTCCTCCAGGAGCATACATATATTTTATTAACATATATGTGCGCCACATATTTCAAGTATGTAATCATGTGACCTTAGGAGAGGACTTAACATGCTGAGGGTGATAATCCATACTGTTATATCGCTCTAATGGTATGTAAACATTTAATTGTGTATGCTTGTGATTGACCCGTCTTTTGCTCTGTATATATTTCAGCATGTTGACATAGCTGTAAGGTTTTGTAAAATATATGTAGCCCAAAGAGGGACTAAGATTGGGGTGAGGATGACCTATGTTACCTCATCCTTTTGAGATGTACGTAATCACTTGTCTTAATAAACTCGTCAAAAAAAGTAAAAAAAAAGTCTCTCTCTCTCTCTCTCTCTCTCTCTCTCTCTCTCTCTCTCTCTCTCTCTCTCTCTCTCTCTCTCTCTCTCTCTCTCTCTCTCTCCCTCTCCATATCTTTATCTTTACATAAACAAGATAAAACAAAATATCCAGCTAATATAAATACAAAAAGAATATATCAAATGTAAATATATATTCATTCATTATAATTTTTTATTTAGTTTTTCATCCTTTTATTTTTTCCTTCAACCAGCAAGTTCTGTTGGCCATCGCGGTTGATTAATTGTTTGCAACACAATGCTAATTACTGCAACTATTATGGTGATTTTTTAAAAACAATCTCTGGTTTTCTTTTTTCGTTTTTTCGTTTTTTTTGTGTTCGAACGTAATTGTGTTTTTGTCTGGGTCGTTTGGCTATTGTTGTTATTAATGAGCTTTCTTTTTTTCTTATAGTTGCTATTGTTATCATTGTTATCATCATTATCATTATTGTTACCCAGCCATGGATATACACAAACAAACATACACATAAATGTCCACACAAACATAGACGCACCCACACACTCACAAACCAAAATAATCTGACATTAAAATCGCGTCCCTTATCTACCATCGGACCAGATCTGATTTGCATATAACGCTTTGCTACGTGTGGTGGAAGCACTATGTGCGGCGCGCGCGCGCGCGTGTGTGTGTGTGTGTATTTATATATATATGTATATATATATATACATATATATATATATATATATATATATATATATATATATATATATATATATATATATATATATATGTGTGTGTGTGTGTGTGTGTGTGTGTGTGTGTGTATACATATATATATATATATATATATATATATATATATATATATATATATATATATATATATATATATATATATACATATATAATAATAATAATAATAATAATAATAATAATAATAATATACATAGATAGATACATAGATACATAAATACGAGTAAACGTGAACGTAACTTTGGTTGAGCATTTATGTGTACACGTCTTGTGAATGTTTCTAGGTGTACATATCCTGTGTGGATTCCGACGTGCATGTGCTACTTGTACGTCTCGTTTTATGGCCGGAGATGTGTCCCTTACTAGATTTCCTCCTCATTTGCATATTCGACGGAACTAAACGTCTTTAGGGGAGGAAAGGAAGGGAGGGAGGGGAATGGGAAGGTCGAGGAGAAAGAGAGAGAGAGAAAGAAGAAAAAGGGAAACGGAGGAGAGGGAAAAGAGGGAGGAAGGGGAGTGGGAAAGTGGAATAAGAGGAGGAGAGAGAAGGAAAGTGGAATGAGAGGAGGAGAGAGAGAGGGAAAGTGGAATGAGAGGAGGAGAGGAAGTGGGAAGGAAAGAGAGGGAGGAGAGAAAGAGGGAAAAGGAGGAGGGAAGAGAGATAGATAGATAGATAGAGAGAGAGAGAGGGGATAAGCGAGAGAGGAAAAGAAGAAAAAGGAAGAAAGTGAGAGGGAAAGGGGGGGGGGGCGTGAGGAGGGATAAAAAAGGACGGATATAAGAGAGGCAGGTGGAGGAAGAGGAGAGGGAAGGGGAGAGGAGAGAGAAAGAAACAGGTAAGGGAGGAGAGCAAAAAGGGAGGAAAGGGAGGCTGCTGAAATGGAAGACCCATGGTAGGGGGGGGGGGGGCACCGATTAGGGTTGTGAGGAAGGGGGAGGGGGGCCGGGTATGGAGAAGTTAAATACCGGAAGGAAAGGAGGAGAAGAGGTGGAGTGGGAGGAGGAAAGGGGAGGGGAGGAAGAGGAGGATGAAGGGGGAGGGGAGGAGGAAAGGGGAGTGGAGGATGAGGATGAGGAAGGGAGAGGGGAAGAGGAGGAGGAAGGGGGAGGGAAGGAGGAAGTGGGGAAGGGGCAGGAAGAGGAGAAGGAAGAAGGAAAAGGAGAGGAAGAAGAAGGGGAGGGGAGGATGAGGAGGAGGAAGAAGGAGGAGGAGAGGAGGAAAAAGGGGAGGGGAGAAAGAGGAAGAGGGAGGAGGGGAGAAAGAAGAGGTGGAGGTGGGGGGAAGAGAAGGAGGAGGTGATGGGAAGGCGATATGAATCGATAGAAAGAAAAGGAGTGAAAATGAGAAAAAAGAGAAATACAGATGAGAAAAGGAGCTTTATCTATTTTTCGGTTTTAAGAATAAGATCTAATAGATAAGAAAAACAATGCGATAGCAACAAACAATAAGGAAATTCAAATCTATAACAAAAAGAATCACATGATATTAAAAAAACGGCAATATCAAATCACAGATAATGACTCTGCAATTACCGATAATAACCCGCTGATAATGATAACGATATCATAACCAATAAGAAAGGATGGAATGGCAATGGTATTATTGACGTCGTTATCAAAATCATCATCGGAAAAATCAAGTACGTAATATTATCTAGTGGTGATAACCTTTTCATTGATTGCAATTATGTATTGGTAGAATGATGTAGAATGGTATAGAATGTGTGAGAATGAAATTGAAATTAGCAGTAAGAGAGAGAAAAAGAGAGTAAGAGAGAGAGAGAGAGAGAGAGAGAGAGAGAGAGAGAGAGAGAGAGAGAGAGAGAGAGAGAGAGAGAGAGAGAGAGAGAGAGAGAGAGAGAGAGAGAGAGAGAGAGAGAGAGAGAGAGAGAGAGAGAAAGAGAGAGAGAGAGAGAGAGAGAGAGAGAGAGAGAGAGAGAGAGAGAGAGAGAGAGAGAGAGAGAGAGAGAGAAGAGAGAGAGTAAGAGAGAGAGAGAGAGAGAGAGAGAGAGAGAGAGAGAGAGAGAGAGAGAGAGAGAGTAAGAGAGAGAGAGAGAGAGAGAGAGAGAAGAGAGAGAGAGAGAGAGAGAGAGAGAGAGAGAGAG
>BOPN01004662.1:100475-102975 GCA_017312705.2 Penaeus japonicus
CATTATTATCATTATCATCATTTTCATTATCCCTATTATTACTATTATCAACATCTTTATTATCGTTATTGTTGTTACTGTTGCTATGAACACTGATATTATTATTAATATCATCATTGTTATCGTAATTATCCTTATCATTATTGTAATTATTGCTGTTATTAATGTCATTATCATTATTATCATCATCATTATTATTATTATTACTATTATTATTATTGTTATTACTAATATTATCATCATCATAACTATTACTGTTATTATCATTATTACCATCATCTTTATTATCATTAGTCTTGTTATTATTATTGGTATTATCGTTATCATGATTATGATTATTATTATTATTATCGTTTTTACCATTATCATCATTTAATCATTATCATTTTTATTATCATCGTCATTTAATCATTATCATTTTTATAGTTATCATCATTTAATCATTATGATTTTTATCCTCATCTTTTAATCATTATCGTCATTTAATCATTATCATTTTTATCATTATCATTGAATAACAAAACACAAAATAAGTGCTTATTGCCTCCCCCCTATCTCTCTTATACCCCCCCCCCTCTTCCTTCCTTCCTTGAGGATGATTTCCAGGAGGATTTCGAAACCGTTGACTCATCTTGTTGATAAACCTAAGACATATAGATAGACGGACAGACAAGATAGATAGATACATAGATAGTTGGGTAGATACGCACATACATGCAGACATACATATATTCTCTTCCTATATTTTCCAAATAGGTTTTGATTCTGTTAAGGAAAGAGTTTTCAGAGCTCACGCACAGGAAGTGATCATTCTCCTCAGAGGCTGACAGAGATAAGCCGGAAAAGGAAGAAGGAAAAAGAAGATAGATGAAGAAGATGGGGAGAAATAAGAGATAAGAAAAGAAAGGAGGGGGGGGGGAGGAGGAGGAAGTGGAAAATTATGGAAGATGAGGAGATAAAAGATGGGGAGGAGGAAGAGGAGGGGAAAGAGGAGTGGGAAAAGAGGGGAGGGGGGAGGGGGGAAGGGAAGAGGAAGAAATGAAAGATGAAAGAAGAATAGGAGATGGAAGGTGAGGGAAGAGGAAGAGGAAGACGATGGAAGGGAGGAGGAAGGGGATGGGAAATAAGAATAGAAGGAAGAAACGTTGCCGAAACCAGAGGCAAATTGGGGAGGGGGGAGGCCAAGGACGATGAGAGGGAAGAAGAGAAAGGAAGAAGACCTAATAGGATGGGAAAGGGGCTGAGAATGAAGAAAAGAGAGAAGGGGGGGTGGACCCAATAAGGAGGGAGTGAGGACGAAGCGGGAAGGGGGAGAGGGAGGGAGAGGGGGAGGGAAGGAGGGCATGGGGAAAAACTTGAAATCCGGCGCGGGTAACCTTGTTTGGGAAGAGGGGGAGGGGCGGAGAAGGGTTAAAAAAAGGATGAGGATGAGGGTCTGTGTGGTCCTACGCTCTAAAAAAAGAAAAGTAAAAAAGTATTTTTCTTTTCAGCCAAATACTATTTTTCCACCTATGGTAATGGTTTGCCCCGCTGTCCGTTATTTTCGAATTGTTTTCGAGTTGTTTTGGGATAGAGAATCAGACTCATAGAGGTAATAAAGCCGTAATAAATGTGTAACATTTCCAAGAAATACATTAAAACTACAACTGCGCATTAGTGTTGTTATTATTATAACAACAATCAAACTAGCCCTCCTCTTTATGCACACAAGTAGCACTAATAAAGAAATCATCACAATCTACTGAACCATTTTCAACAATTCAAACAAATCCATAAAAACGATCCACGACAAGCGTTCGTGTAAGTGCCGTGACGTCATCGAGGACAAACAGCCGACGTCAGCCGTTCGTGGTTTCCGGTTCGCATTCAAAGTCTTTCTGAGTATTAAGCCACGCCTCATAAATATATGCATACAGCGCCACAGGAAAGGCGGTTACTTAGTCACTGATAAGAGTGTAAAAGCGCTGATAATATTTAATAATGCCAGGAATCAAGGTCTGATAAAGGAAAATGGTGTAGGTACGAAGTTTGAAATGGCCTACTTTTTTCTCTGTCGGTCTTTCGTACATTTCGCTGATATCGGCCATGCTTTTAATCAAACCGAGAAGAATATAAAATAAATCTGGCATGGTTTAGATTTTGCTGTTACCAACATGTTCCATTCTGAGCATTTTTGTTCTCAATCTACTTTTTCATTAATCTTTCTGTCAGGTTATCAGGTGGAAAGAGTGTTGCCATAAAACGTAATATGCATTTTTAGAGTTATTTAGGTCAATATGAGTGCTTATCATGATCTTTTTTCAACAACATGGTATTGAACACTTGCATTTTGTTGATATGTATGATATGTGTCAGTCACAAGTTGTTTGTTACTGTCGTTGTTATTGTCATTCGTTTTGCTGTCGGTATCTTTATTACTGTCTTTGCGGATATCATTCCTGTTATCATTCATATGAATATGAAGGAATATGACAAGAGGTAATTTTGATATGAAGTGCAA
>BOPN01004662.1:115475-117532 GCA_017312705.2 Penaeus japonicus
TTTTTATCGGACCAGATAACACTGTAAATAAAGTAAGCTCTGAGTGATCGAGCCCTTCGGGTGTGACAGTCTGACGGATGGCTCTCTTCGTCAGTCGAGGCTCAGTCAGCTCGGAGAGATGCCTTGACACCTTCCCTGGCCGCCCGCAGGGTATGGACGCTGTCCTGTAAATCTATCAAATCATCATCGTCATCATCACCATTTCTGTTGCATCATTATCATCATTACTGTTGAAACAACATCATCATGATCATTACTATTGGAGCTGAAAATAAATACTTCTCATCACCATTACTGTTGCAAATGACGTCGCCAACACCATTACTCTCCCATCACACCCCCTCCCAATCCTTCTTTTTCCTCTCTCCCTTTTCCATATTTCTTCTCCCACTCATCTCCTTCATTCGCAATAATCTATCTTTCATCACTTCCTTTTTTCTTCTCTCAAGTGCCTCGTAAAAGTCGCATCAAGACGGAAAAAGCGACTTAAGAAATCCGCTTCTTTGATTCTTCCTCTTGCCTCTTTCTCTTTCTCCCTCTTTCTCTCTTTCTCTTTCTGCTCTCTTTCTTCTTCCCATTTCTTTTTCCTTTAGTTTCACTTCTTCTTGTTCACTCTCACGTTCTCTTTTTTGTCTCTCCTACTTTCTTTTGATCTCTTTCTAGTTCCCTTTCACTCTTTGCTGTTTTTTTATTTTCCCTTTTATTTTTCCCCTCTTTCTCCTGCTTCTTGTTAGTCTTTCCCTCCCCAATTTTTCTTCCTCTTCCACTTTCTTCCTTTTGATTTATCCTTCTTGATAGTTTTTGCTTTTTCATTCTCTTTTTCTCCTTCTCCTTTCTCCTCCTTGTCCCTGAACTCTAATTTTCTTTTCTTTCTTCATCTATTTCTCTTACTCCATTCTTCCTTCTTTTTCTTATTCCTCCTTCTTTCGGAGAATTCTTACGCGGTTCAGGTCCTTTGTTTGCCCTTCCTTTGATCAATTGCCCTTCTCTCTCTCTCTCTCTCTCTCTCTCATTTTTTTAACCGACCAGAAAACATGTATATATGTTAACCAGTATAATGCAGCCCCTCAGGTATGTAAGATTTGTGCTTGACTAAGCCCTTTACGCAATAGAAGCTTAGCCAGTTTGGATAGATGCTTGACATCTTACCCTGGCTTTTTGCAGGGCATGTAAACTGTTCTGCAAATAAACTATATCAAATCAAATCAAATCTCTCTCCCTCTCTCTCTCTCTCTCTCTCTCTCTCTCTCTCACTCCCTCTATCTATCTATCAACCTATCTATCTCTATCTCTCTCTTTCTCCCCCCCTCTCTCTCTCTCTCTCTATCTCTCTCTATCCCTCTCTCTCCCTCTATCCCTCTTCTTCACTTCCTTCTACTCTTCCCTTCCCTCCATAGCCCCCCTTCCTCCACCCGTTCCTCCACCCATTACCCCCCCCCCCCCAACTACCATCCCCGGTCCCCTCCCCCCTCCCTCCTCCATTCCCTCAGCCATTTCCCCTCTGATGACCTCCTCTTCCTCCACCGCCGTAACTACCTTATCAAAAGCCTTATCAGCGGCTCATCCTCCGCTCCTGAATGCGCCACAATCTTCATCTGGAATTATCTATCTTTCGTCTCTCTTTCTTTCCTCTCTCTCTCTCTCTCTCTCTCTCTCTCTCTCTCTCTCTCTCTCTCTCTCTCTCGCTCTCTTTCTCTCTCTTCCTCTCTCCCTCTCTCTTATTCATTTCCTTCGGTTCTCTATTCCCCGCTTCCTCTCCCTCTCTCTCTTTCTCTCCCTTCTCCATCTCCTCCTGCATCTGCATCTTCGTCTTCATCTCCCACTTCCTCTTCCTCTCTTCTCGTCTCCCTCCTTCCCCTCATCTCTGCGCTGAATCGCAAGCCATAATTCTCTTCTCCCCTTTTATCAAGCGTTCCCCTTCCCCTCCTCCATAATTTACCTCCTCTCTTTGCCCCCTCCGTCTCGTCTCCCTTGAGTTATGTATCCTAATTTTCCCTCTCTCTCTCTCTCTCTCTCTCTCTCTCTCTCTCTCTCTCTCTCTCTCTCTCTCCCCCTCC
>BOPN01004663.1:5000-7500 GCA_017312705.2 Penaeus japonicus
ATTTCCTTCTCGTAGAACCAATTTCCGGGAAGGAGAGGGGGATGTAGGGGGAGGGGGGAGGGGAATAATGCCATCTTTCCGGAGTGCCTCGATAGGGGACTGGTAGGAGGAGGAGAAGGAGGAGGGGGAGGGGGTTGAAGGAGGAGATGGGGGGAAGAGAAGAAATAAGGAGAAACAGGATAGAGGGAGAAAGAAGGAGGTGGGTGGGTGGGTGGGAGGGTGAGGGGGGATGGTGGTGGAAAGGGGGGGGAGGGGGTAAGAGAGGAAAGAGAAGAAGAATTAAAGGAAAAGATAATAAATATACAATAGAACAAAAATAGGAAGGACGTAAGAAAAAGTAGGCTTAAGGCGTAAGTATTTAGAGGGGATAGGGAGGGGGAGAGGAGAGGGAGGAGGGTTAGAGGTGTTGGGGTGGGGGGTATGATTCATGGGGGAGGGGGGGCTCGTAGAGATAGGGGGGGGGGGTGATACGAAACAAAGTCGTCCCGTTAATGACCAAAAGTCACGCTAACTTTCCATTGTCTCTTGACGGGAATTAGTCGCTTACGAATAGAAAAAACAAAAACAAAAAAACAAAAAAACAGACGATAAGTGAAAAAAGACTAAAAAGGGAAGAGAAAATAAAGACTTTTAATTTTTAAAATTCAAAAAGGAAAATAAGATAAAGAGAGAGAGAGGAAAAAACATAGATGCTTCAGTTTATTAACATTCGTAATGCAACTTAATGTATCCTTAATACATCTGTTTTTTCACATTTTAGCTTTCAAAAAAGCTTAATAATTTTCTGCTTTGAAAACAAGCTTAATCAAGATATCTTTATCTAAATGACTCGAAAAAATAGCTTATTGAATTTATCTATAGATGATTTATCTACATTTATCTAAATATAGCTTCATTAATCTTTATCGAAATTTATATAGATATAACATAATTTAATCACGTACATTTACTTATTTTGTGCATTATTTTGTTCTTACGTTTCAGTTTTGCAATATTGTGCAATAATGATAAGAATTTAAAGATTTTTCGCTTGTTTTTTGTTTTTGTTTTTCAAATTCTAACTTTGAACATTATACGGAATGGAAAGTAAGAGGAAAAGCCCTTCTTTCTCTCAAAATGATAATTGTGATGATAATGAACAAAATTATGATAATGATAGTATCTTTATATATGTACACACACACACACACACACACACACACACACATACACACACACACACACACACACACACACACACACACACACACACACACACACACACACATATGCATACACATACACACACATACACATACACATATACATACACATATAATGATAATAATAGTAATAATGATAAGGATAATTGTAATAGCAATAATGATTTAGCAATGACAATAACGTTAAGGATGATAACGATAATTATGATAACAATAATTAGCCAAACCAAGAACAACAACACTAATGATAATGATAGTAGTAATAACAATGATAATAGTGATAATGGTGATGATAGTAATGACAATAATAATAAAACAATGATAATAACAGTATCAATAATAATAATTATAATAATAACAATAATAATAATAATAATAGCAATAGCAATGATAATAATGATGATAACAATTTCAATAACAATATTACCAATACTAATAAGGATGACAACAACAATAATACTAATACTAATAATGAATAGTTCAAATATTGAAACTTAAAATTTGAAGAAGAAGAAAAAGAACAGCTCTTGCATTTCAACCTATTGCAAATGCCTCATTCACCGACTCGTTCAGAAACCAAATAAAAAATAAACAGCCATTCTGGAAAACAAACGATCTTTCTTCTAGTCCGGTCGATGACCAAAAAGAAGAAAAAAATAAACAATTGAATTCTCTTTCGAAGTAGATTCGAAATCTACTACTGTTGTGTGCGTTTTCATTTGATTTTTTTTTTTACAATTTTAATGAACTTATTCATTTATGTATCAATCTGTTCCTTCGTTTTAATTTGAGATGAAAGGAAATAAAAGAGGAGAGAGAGAGAGAGAGAGAGAGAGAGAGAGAGAAAGCGAGAGGGAGAGAGAGAGAGAGAGAGAGAGAGAGAGAGAGAGAGAGAGAGAGAGAGAGAGAGAGAGAGAGAGAGAGAGAGAGAGAGAGAGAGAGAGAGAGAGAGAAAGAAAGAACAGAGAGAGAGAGAGAGAGAGAGAGAGAGAGAGAGAGAGAGAGAGAGAGAGAGAGAGAGAGAGAAAAGAGAGAGAGAGAGAGAGAGAGAGAGATGAAAAGAGAACAGAAGGAAACAGAAGAGAGAGAACAAAAAGAAAGAAAGAAAGAAAAAAGAAAAACAAAAACAAAAAAACAGCCCAACACTAAAGAAAAGAAAAGAAACATCCCGAAACAAACAAACAAACAGCACCCCACCAAACTCGGGGAGGGAAAAGGAAGAGCAATTCCAAATCCGTTTTCTCCTCCTCAGCATAGTCGAAAGAAATGCAATATGCAAATGAATCGAAATCTGCAAC
>BOPN01004663.1:27500-32500 GCA_017312705.2 Penaeus japonicus
TCACTTTTTTTTCTCTTTCTTTCTTTCTATAATTCTCTTTCTCTTTCTTTCTTTCTTTCTCTCTGTCTGTCTGTTTCTCTCTCTCTCTCTCTCTCTCTCTCTCTCTTTCTCTCTCTTTCTTTCTTTCTCTTTGTCTCTTTCTCTCTCTCTCTCTCTCTCTCTCTCTCTCTCTCTCTCTCTCTCTCTCTCTCTCTCTCTCTCTCTCTCTCTCTCTTAAGAGAGAAAGAGAGACAAAGAGAGAGAGAGAGAGAGAGAGAAAAAAAAGAGGGAAGTAAGAAAGGGAAATACTCTTTCCATTTCCTGACCTCGCGTGAAGGGGAATTTTTCGGTTTCATTGGAATTCTTTGAGACTCTCCAGTCAATTACACTTTCCTTTCGAGTGGATGGCGGCGCTCGGGTTGATGCGGCCGAAGAAGGAGCGGGAGGAGGAAGAGGAGGAAGAGGAGGAGGAGGAGGAGGAGGAAGGAGGGGAAGATGGGGGTTTGGAAATAGGGGAGAAGGGAACTGTAAAGTAAATGATTGTGTGTTTAAAATCGGAATTTCATTTTGTTATTGATTATAACGTTTATGTACATATATATATATATATATATATATATATATATATATATATATATATGTATATATATAAATATGTATATATATAAATATGTATATATATATATATATATATATATATATATATATATATATAGTTATATATATATATATATATATATATATATATATATATATATATATATATATATATATATATATATATATATATATATATACATAGGTAAATTCAATGACGTCTCATAAGGCGTCTAGTTAGACAATTCTTTTAGGTTAGATAATTTGAGTATATATATATATATAAATATAAAGAAACAGAAGCGAAAGTTTGATCGGGGTCTTTAAGATACGCCCGAACGCGGCCTAAAACAAACTACTTGGATAACAATGAACAGGCGATTGTCACTTGTTCAATCCCAAGTGTCAGGGATCCCTTCTTGATTTTATTCGCTTGGGTCCCCTCTCCCCTCTCCCCTCTCTCCCTTCGTCCCCCTCATCCTCCCCTCCTTCTCCCCTTCCTTCTCCCCTCTCCCCTCTCCCCTCTCTCCCTTCGCCCCCCTCATCCTCCCCTCCTTCTCCCCTTCCTTCTTCCCTCTCCCCTCTCTCCCTTCGCCCCCCTCACCCTCCCCTCCTTCTCCCCTTCCTTCTTCTCTGCTGACTCGCTCTCCGTGCCTTTCGAGCCCTACGACCAAGAGATGTTAAGGGCGAAGCACGCACCTTATCACCCTGGGAACACCGACCTTAATCAAAGCCGCTTCTTGGCCGGGTCCTGCCTCGACAATTTCATCCGGCGGGGTCAATAGGGTGGCAAAAAGAGAATATTAGATAGGCATACGGGGGTCCTTCCTGATGGGGGGGAGAGGGGAGGGGGTTCGGGGGCAGGGGGAGTACTCGAGAGATTCAGCAATCCATTCGGAAGATTAAAAGCCGCCAGGTGTTAGAGAGACGAGACAAAGAACGTTATTCTTATATATATATATATTTTTTTTTTACTCATAGGGATACGAATCAAAGAATGGTTATTTGTAAGAGGCGAAAGAGAAAGAAAAATTCTTGTAGACGGGATTAGCGTAATTCGTTTTTGTTTTAGCGATAGTGTCAGTTTTTTTTTTATCGGTTCATACGTTCGTTATTTTTTATATATATAACCGTAATTTTAATATTCTTTATCAGCTTAATAAATTCTTTGGCGAATATTTTCCGTTGAAAGAAGACAATACGTTAAGTTTTCTCTTTAATGCTCATTTTATCGAAATTAATGGAAATAGTAATAATGATAATAGTAATAATTATGATTTTGATGAGAATGATGATAATGATGATGATAATAATGATAATGATAATAATAAAAATAATAATGATAATAATAATAATGATAATAATACTAATCATAATAATAATACTGATAATAAAAATGATAATAATAATAATAATAATAACAATAATAACAATAACAATAATAATAATAATAATAGAAATAATAATAAGATAAATAACAATAAAAACAATGATAATAATAACACCAGAAGAACAGTAATGAACCTGATAACGAAAAGCGATCCGCCGATCTCACATCCGACCTCCACCTTGACCGACGACGGCGACCGAGGCTGTCAGACCAAGCCGCACCGCAGCCATTAGCCCATAAATTCCTACAAGCCAAACCGGATAGTAAGCACACAGCTAAGACTCCACTTGTGCTTGTTTTAAATCTACCGTGGCATTCGCTCTGGGTGCGTTTTTATGTTTCCTTTTGAGGCGCGCTTTCTTCCTTCCGTTCGTTCGTTGTCCGTTGATTTTTTTCTTCGGCGGGGTCTCTAGGAGGGGGGGGGAGGGGGTCTTCCGATGGTGTGTATCATAAGCGTCGGGATGTTATTGTGAATAGATGTGTGTGTATGTATGTATGTTTATGTGTATGTTGGTCACTATTTGGTCATTTCGTTGTGGTTCTTTTGGATAGGTCGTAATGGCGGGAGAATCTTTCTTTGTCTGTGCGTGTGTGTGTTTTTTTCCCTTTCTCTCTCTCTCTGTCTCTTACTTTCTCTCTCTCTCTCTCTCTCTCTCTCTCTCTCTCTCTCTCTCTCTCTCTCTCTCTCTCTCTCTCTCTCTCTCTCTCTCTCTCTCTCTCTCTCTCTCTCTCTCTCTTTCTCTTCCGTTGCTTTATTTAGCGGATCTGTTTATGCGTTTAGTTTGTTGACATAGTGGGAAGCTCAGCGCGTGTGGTTTCGGCGGCGCGTTATTAGGCGCGTTTTTACCTTACGATGAGGATGTTAATGACTGATCAGAGTAATTATTAATTTGCTCTTTTTTTTATTCTTCGCCGAATTGCATCTAATCGGCGGCTAGACAGCGCAGCTATCAGAATTAGCGATTGCTTTCGTGACACGCTGTTATTAATATATTTCTTCCTGTAGGATAGCCTCGTTATCATTATCATCATTAATATTCTTCTGTAGCGGCGAAACACATATTCCAATTGGAATAATTATTTGATCTGACAGTTTATAAAGCGTCATAGCGAAGGAAGAGAGAAAGAGATAGATAGATAGATAGATAGAGAGAGACAGAGAGAGAGAGAGAGAGAGAGAGAGAGAGAGAGAGAGAGATAGATAGAGAGAGAGAGAGAGAGTAAGAGAGAAAGATTGAAAAGACCCTTGATTAAAAAGCAGCAGTCGAGTGGCGCAGGGTCAAAGTACAAGGGAAATGATTGTTTGGGTCAATAAAGCAGATGTTTTCCCACTGGCTGGAAGAGGGACGGAAGACAGGGGGAGGAGTCGGCAGGGAGGGCGTTATTGGGTGTTCTTCGGCCCGCCTTTTCCTATTTGCATTTGCATTTGGGGAATATTAGCTCGTCTCGTGTGTGTGTAAATCTGTATATATATATATATATATATATATATATATATATATATATATATATATATATATATATATATATATATATGTATATATATATACTGTATGTATATGTACGCACACACACATGTGCAGATCGTAAACAATCCACATCGTACTATATTCCTTGATATATTAATAATAAAAATCCAATCTTTATGATAAACTCCCCAAAAACAGATAGAAAGGGGTTACGGCTAGAGAAGGGGGATGGGGGCAGGGGAGGGGGGAGGGGGAGGGGGAGGAATAGCCTCGGTTGTGACACCTCTTCACCCTCCGCCTGACTTCTGGATAAATGCTCGTGTAGTTTGCTTATTTACAATAGAGGGCGTGTGGAAGGGGGGAGGGGGGAGGAGGGGAGGAGGAAGGGAAGGGGAAGGGGGAGGAAGGGGGGCGTGTAGCTCGATAATGCTAATTCCTCGGGCAATGATATACACACGACGGCGAATAATTGACTAAGCCGATTTCTTGCCCATTAAGCTGACAAATGACGGGCGGGAGGTCAGGTCAGGTCAGGTGGTACGGGTGGGAGGGTAGGGCGGAGGGGGATATGGGAGTAGGAGAGAGAGAGAGAGGGAGGGGGGAGGGAGGGGGGGGGGGGGGGGGATGTCCCAGAAGGTGGTCAGAGAGTGAATCTAAATACCTGTTTATTGGTGGTTAATTGTTAAAATGTTTTGGTATAAACACGAGCGCACGGACTTGTTAAGGGCAAACCCAGCGCGCTTTTGTCACGTGTTATTGCTTGCTTTTGAGTTTTGTTATCTTTTTTTTTCAATTGCGCTGATTTCCGCAGTTTTATTATTTCATTGTTAATGATATTTTTTTCGTGTTGCGTTCTTCGTTCTGCAAATTATGATTGTTATTATTTTTATTGTCATTAATACTGCGACCACTACTACTTCTACTACTACTACTATTGCTATCATTATTATTATTATTATTATCATTATCATTATTATTATTGTTATCAATTGCGTCTCTCTTAGTGCCATACTCGCTTCCCTATGCCCCCTCCCCCCTCCCCCCTCCCTCCCTACCCCCCTCGGCAATCAATGAGTGCTGCGGATTAATCGGATCAGCGCCATCTATTGGTTCAATAAGGCACTAAGCCGACCCAACCAGACTCTCGGATAAGCTTGAAAAATGAACTTGCGACCTCTTCCTCTCCAGCTTCCTCCTCCTCCTCCTCCCCCTCCTCCCTCCTCCTCCTCCTCCTCCTCCTCCCCCTCCTCCTCCTCCTCCCCCTCCTCCTTCTCCTCTTCCTCCTCCTCCTCCTCCCCTTCCGTCACTCACCTTGCTTGCTTGCTTGCTTGCTTGCTTGTCAGGGCTCTTTACTTACTCTTTCTCTCTCTCTCTCTCTCTCACTCTTCCGCTTTCACTCTTTCTCTTTCTCTCTTTTTTTTTTTTTTTTTTTATCTTTCTCTCCCTGTCGAGTGTTCCTGCCAGGTTGCAATCGCAGAGGGCAATGTTCTAATGAAATTCTTGTCGTTGTTTTGCATTTGCATAGTAAGTTGCAGCTTTAGTTATTCATTAAGTCCACCGGGCAT
>BOPN01004663.1:35000-45000 GCA_017312705.2 Penaeus japonicus
AAGATTATTTGTAAGATGAGCAGGCCTTCGAGCAGCATGACTGACCCCCCTTTTTCCCTCCCCAGGTCCCCGCTCGCGCAGAATCAAGCGCCGCGACCGCAACCCAGAGGAGAAGCGCCCCCGCACCGCCTTCACCTCGGAGCAACTCGGCCGCCTCAAGAAGGAGTTCGAGGAGAACAAGTACCTGACGGAGAAGCGCAGCGCCAGGACCTGGCCCGCGACCTCGGCCTCAACGAGTCTCAGATCAAGATCTGGTTCCAGAACAAGCGCGCCAAGATCAAGAAGGCGACCGGCGGCAAGTCCTCTGGCCTGGCCGCCCACCTCATGGCGCAGGGCCTCTACAACCACTCCACCGTGCCCGTCGACGAGGACGACCCCTACCTCTGCTAGGGCGGACCCGGGGCCATCCTCTTGGCTCGAGGAGATAACTTGTGACAGCTAGCTAGCTCTCGCGCGACACCAGTTCGTGTTCCGCCCGCCCGCGCGCGCGCACTCCCAGTTCAACTGTTGTCAATGCAGCAGCAACGACCGCACAGCCCGAGGAGCGACGTCGACCTGTTGTCTTCGGGAGGGTCTCGAGCCCCAGCTTCATCACGGCTGCGTCACGTGGCTGAGCTGACAGCGGAACCCTCCGCCGCCCACGCACTCCCTCGCCCCTTATCCTAGTCAGCTGTCAGCCCGTGAATGGCTGACAAAACCAGAGTTCCCGGAGCTGCAGGAGGCAAAGCCGCAGACAACTCTGCTCCTGGCGACATCACGTCAGACTGTCAGCGCTGCCCTGTAGTCCCGACCTCCAAACGGCCTCCTTCCCCCCTCCCTCCCTCTCCCCTCTTTCCCTTGACCCTCGCCGCCCAGTCTCTCTTCAGCCGCGACACCAGTGACCGACCACGCTCTCCCCTGCCGCCGGTACTGCCGCAAGCGTCGAGCAATAAGGACAAGGCCTAGCGACGTAAGCCATGAATGGACGTGGTCTTGGCATGAAGTGACCCAAAGTGTCTCTCACTTGCCCTCAGCCCTTCACTTCCTCAGAGGAAACCGCGGCTCCAACTCCCCTCTTCCCCTTTCACTTCTCCATTCAACCCTTCCACCCTTCATCCCAAAGCTCAAAGGGGTCCGCTGCCACATATCATGGTGTTTAATCCCCATTTCCCTGGCCCCCATAACGTCTGAACCCCTTTCCTCTTGCCCAAAGGTATCTGAACCCCCCCTTTCTCTTGCCCCAAAGGTATCTGAACCCCCCTTTCTCTTGCCCCGATGGTGTCTGAACCCTCCTCTTCGACCCAACCCCTCCCTCCCTCCGGACACAGGCGCGCCAAGTCATTCCTGTGGACATTCTGATGATATTCTCAGGCATCCAGTGTGTGTCGTCCATCTGCAGGAAAAACAAATTCCTCGGAAGACTCTCCAAGCCCTTGTTAGGACTTAGCAAGGATCTCACACTGATTTTCCTTTTTTTTTTTTTTTTTTTTTTTTAATTTCTCTTCAGATATATATATACAAATCCTTATATATTCTTTACTCTGCCAGTCTCAGCATTGGAAAACTCGTTAGTTCTTAAAGTATATGATATTCTTTTGCTGGAAAGTACAAATTAGCCTTTAATTTAACACAAAGTTGCATTGCCTCAGAAACCATGTTTTTTTTTGTTTTTTTGTTTTTTTGTTATTTAATTTTGTAAAAGCATTAAGGATGCTAACTTTATGCCAAGTCATATGTAAATATTGTATATTCAAGAAGTCTATATCCTGTAAATATATGTTTAAATTATTTATATGTCTGTGTTGTCGAATAAAACTTTTCGTTAATAATGAAAACTTTAAATCCCACCCTTCTATAAAGAAAAAATAAAGATAGAATATAAAGAAGAAACAAGAAAAATGAGAAAATAGTACATTTTTGTGTCAAGACAAAATAAAGGAAAAAACAAACAAACATGCGTACAAAAAATGAGAGAGAAGAAAATACATTAAGATAACGAAGACGATTTATGAATGAGAATTAAAGAAAAAATGAAAAAAAAAAAAAACAATAGCTAAAGAATAACAAAGACATAAAAGATGATAAACAACTTATTACTTTCATTTGACATGATATGACGAAAAAATGATGAAATATGATGATATGATGAAATATGATGAAACCTCAAAATAATAATAGGTCACTATTAGTAATATCTGTTATTAGTCAATAGTAATATCTGTTATTTAATCAAAATCATAGTAATAGCATCAATCATATTGTTAATCATCAAAGACTGATTACAATAAGAATAGTCAATACGGATAATTAATGATATAAAAGATATTGATAATAATGATGATCATCATATGAATAATAATGATAAATATTAGTAATGATTACAACTATAATTATGATAATGGTAATAGTAATAGAAATTCAAAAACAACAACAATAATGATAAGGACGATGGTAATAACAATGATAATAATAGTGATGATAACAATGATAACAACAATAATAATAAAAAAATAAGAGTAATAACAATAATGAGTATGATGCCAACAATGGCGATGACAAAAACAATACAAGTATATGTATATATCTAAATGCACACACACACACACACATATATATATATGTATATATATATATATATATATATATATATATATATATATATATATACATATATATATATGTGTGTGTGTGTGTGTGTGTGTGTATATATATATATATATATATATATATATATATATATATATATATATATATATATATATATATATATATATATATATATATATATATATATATATATATATATATACATATATATATATATATATATATATATATATATATATATATATATATATATATACATACATATATATATATATATATATATATATATATATATATATATATACATATATATAATAATGTGTGTGTATATATATGTATAATAATGATAATGATAATCATTATGATCATTATTGTTATCATTATCAGATAATTATCATTACTATCATAATCATTATCATTAATATCACCACCATTGTTATTACAGTTATTACTAACAATACTCTTATTATCATCATCATTTTTGTTAACAATATCATCATCATCATCATCATTCTCATTGTCATCATCCTTATTATTGTATTGTTGCTCTTGTAATAATCACCATTCTTATTTTGATCATCATAATCAATGTTGCCTTTATCATTGCACTTATCATTGCCATCCAAGTTGTTTAATAATAATAGTGTTCATGAATTATTTCAGTGGCAAGAATATCATCATACTATTGTTCTTATGAATATCATTATCATTGTTGTTATTATCAATCTTTATTGTTGTCATTATTATTGCCATTAATATTCTTTATGTTATCCTTGCTTAGGGATCATTATTTGTATTATTACTATTATCATTATTATTATCATTATTATCCCCCTCCTCATCATTATCATTATTACCATCATTATCACACATATAACTATTAGCATACTACCACTATTATTATTATTATTGTCATTATTACTATCATTATCATTATCGTTATTATCATCATCATTATTATTATCACTATCATTATTATTGTTATCAGGATCATTATTATTTCAAAAAAATATTATCATCATTATCATTTTCATTATCATTATTATCAATCATCATCATTGTTATTATTGTTATCATTATTAGTGATCATATTGTTATCATCATTTTTATAATTATCATTATCATCATTATTGTTATTATCATTATTATTATTAATATTTCAATTAGCATAGCTGTTTTTTATTGTTATTATCATTAACATTATCATTATCATTATTATTATCTTTATCATTTTGATTTATCATTATCATTATTATTATCATTATTATTTTCATTACTATCATTATTGCTATTATCATCATCATCCTTGTTATTATTATTACAATAGTCATCATCATTATCATTGTTATAATTATTATTATTATTAATATTATCATTGTTATAATTATTATTATCATTATCATTGTTATCCTATTTTTTATCATCATTACCATCAAAATTATCATAATCATCGTCATTACCCTTATTATCATCATTATTATTATTAACCTTATTATCACATTCTTATTATTAATGTTATCTTAATCATCATCATTATCATCCCTGTTATCCCTATCATTCATTATAATCATCATTGTCATCGTCATTATTGTTGATATCATTATCATTATCATTGTTATTATTGCAATCCTTGTACTTATAGTTGTCGTTGTTGATGTTGTTATCATTATCGTTATCATCATCATTATCATTATCATCATTATCAACATCATTAGAAGTGATAGCAGTACAATTATTACCAATGATAATAGTAATAGTAGTGATGTTGTAATTTTTATCACGTTTATCTATATCATTATTGTTTTTTTTTATCATTTTTCCACTATCGTCATTACTACAATTATCACTCTTATCATTATCATTATCGCTATTATCAGAATCAATAAGGACTTCATAATTATTATAATTTTACATCGCATCAATTGTGAGCCAAGAAATAGATGAAGATGACAATAAAAATATTAAGATATAGGGTGTCTTAGCAATGATTCAAATAATAGGAGTCCTAAATAATTACTCTCAGATTTGCAATAATCATTAATGATGCAACTACTAATATCATCATTTTATTACTATCATTTTTTCATCTTTTACATTATCTTTTTATGTATATAGATAAAGACAGAGGAGATTACAAAGTCATTCTTTAATTGAGGGGATGAAAAGAGCCATACGAAATCTCGCCAATTCTGTTTGTCAAAAATGCTTCTCGTTCAGTATTTACGAGACAGAACACACATAAAGTGACTGAAAAACAACTGATTGTAACCTACGCCCTTTATTTTCCTATCTTTTTTCTTTAGCCCGGGCGCAAGTCTAATGCTTTCCTGCCCGCAAGGTCACAATCAGAGGGAGCTCTTTCCAGCCTTGCAACTGACCCGCTCGGTTTCGGGCAAGAGCTCCCTTTTGGGGATTCGAACCCGCGATCGCGAGTTTCGAATGCGGCGCCTTAACGCTCTCGACCGCCAAGGCGCTCCGTGATGATATTGTTTTGAAAGCGGTATTTCCGTAAATTTTTTGCTAATGTATGCATGCGCGTGTCTGTGTGTGTGTGTGTGTGTGTGTGTGTGTGTGTGTGTGTGTGTGTGTGTGTGTGTGTGTGTGTGTGTGTGTGTGTGTGTGTGTGTGTGTGTGTGTGTGTGTGTGTGTGTGTGTGTGTGTGTGTGTGTGTGTGTGTGTGTGTGTGTGTGTGTGTGTGTGTGTGTGTGTGTGTGTGTGTGTGTGTGTGTGTGTGTGTGTGTGTGTGTGTGTGTGTGTGTGTGTGTGTGTGTGTGTGTGTGTGTGTGTGTGTGTGTGTGTGTGTGTGTGTGTGTGTGTGCTAATATATGTATGCGTGTGTGTCTGTGTGTTTGTTTGTTAGAGTTTTTTTAGTTTTTATATTTATTTACCAACCTGGCTAACTGCATAGGCATGGGCAAGCTTTGATATCATGCTTGTGAAAGTAGGAGGGGGAGTCCGTAGAGTGTGACACACGGCTGCCTGTTTCTCGGTCATTATGTGCCAATATATCTTTCGAAATCTAAGGTGATTCTCGCCCTTTAAGACACAGATATTCCATTTTTCTGCTGTACACATCCGTATATATCTATATCTATCTGTATGTATGTATGTATATACATATATATATATATATATATATATATATATATATATATATATATATATATATATATATATATATATATATATATATATATATATATATATATATATATATATATATATATATATATATATATGTCAATATCTATAATTCTATATTTATCTGTCTCTCGTTATATTTATATTTATTACTCCCCAACACTTTATATATATATATATATATATATATATATATATATATATATATATATATATATATATATATATATATATATATATAAGATAGGACAAGATTCAGAAAAAAAAACATAATAATTGTGGTTCTTCCACAACATTACAAGAGAGTTTCATTCATATAGTTTTAATGAACTTTTTATCAAGCAACGTAGGTGCATATTGGGTAAAAAAATGACCATCTCCCCCTATCTATCTATCTATCTATATCTATATCTATCTATATATCTATCTATCTATCTATCTATCTATCTATATATACATATATATGTGTGTGTGTGTATGTGTGTGTGTGTGTGTGTATGCGTGTGTGTGTGTGTGTGTATGCGTGTGTGTGTGTGTGTGTATGTGTGTGTGTGTGTGTGTGTGTGTGTATGTATTTATATATATATATATATATATATATATATATATATATATATATATATATATATATATATATATATATATATATATATATATATATATATAGCTCTCTCTCTCTCTCTCTATCTATCTATCTATCTATCTATCTATCTATCTCTCTTCCTCATTCTTTCCCTCCCTCCCTCTCCTCACCCACTTCCTCATTCCATCCCTCATTACGATCACCACCTTCATCATTCCCTATACTTCCGCCTCCCAGGATAACTGAAAGTCATCTTCATTTCGTCTCTTAAAGCTTTAGAAAGCTAATCGTGTGATGTTAGCTTTTCCTAAATCTCCTTTTTCTCATCTTCTTTTGATTTCGAACTTCGGAGGCAATGATCCGGCATAATTCTGATGATGGTGAGGGAAATTCTAAGAGGAAGGAGAAGAAGAAAAAATGGTGTGCATACTAACTGGTATATGAAAGATATTAGTGAAAGGGTATCCGGTTTAATGTGCTTCACATTTTTTTTCTTCTGTCTCTCTCTCTCTCTCTCTCTCTCTCTCTCTCTCTCTCTCTCTCTCTATCTATCTATCTATCTATCTCTCTCTCTCTCTCTCTCTCTCTCTCTCTCTCTCTCTCTCTCTCTCTCTCTCTCTCTCTCTCTCTCTCTCTCTCTCTCTCTCTCTCTCTCTCTCTCTCTCTCTCTCTCTATCTCTATCTCTCTCTCTCGCTCTTGCTCACTCGCTCGCTCTCGCTGTCTGTCTCTCCTAATTGCCTATGTTAATAGTGTAGGGAAATGTAAAAGGAATGTTGGAAATATGTATATGTAGAGAGAGAGTAGGAGGGAGGAGGGCTGAGAGGGAGGAGGAGAGGAGGCAGAGAATATGTACACTCATACATACACACATGCACATAAACACAAACACACATAAACACACACATACAGAGATAGATTGATAGATAGATAGATAGAGAGAGAGAGAGAGAAAAAGAGAAAAATGAAGAGAGAGAGAGACAGAGAAAGGTAAACAGAGAGAGAGAGAAAGAGTGAGAGACAGAGAGAGAGAGAGAGAGATAGTGATAATGAAATAGACAAACAAACAAGCAAACAGTGAAAGGAAAATAGAGCGAGAGATAAAGAAAAATAAACAGAGAGAGAGAGAGAGAGATCAGTACGAAAGAGAAGAAATATTTCTATGTTCCTTCCTCACACCATTATCATATTACAGATAATTGGTATGTTCCCAGGCATATTATGCGTCACAGAAACGGCCTCCAATGAAGCTCCAGTGAACCGATTAAAGCAATTTTTCCTTACGGTTTGCCTTCAATTATTTTTTTTTCTTGTAATTGTCTCAAAGCATGATAATAGGTTTGGCTTAAAATCTACGGTCGCGAGACTCGTGTTAATAAAAAGGCCGGCATGAAAATGGTTCAAGCCAGCGACTCGTTTTCTTTCTGGGTTTCCGTTTTCTTTGCGGTGGTTTATGATTATTATTCTTTTTATTTGTTTTCAGTTTTTTCTTTCTCTCTTTTCTCATTTTTTTAAATTCTTTGTTTTTTGTTTCTTGATATAGAGACGGAAACTTAATATACTGATTATTATTAATGTTATGGATAAGAGAGGGAATGAGAAGGTAAGAATTGGGAATGATATAGAGTGAGGTTCTTAGAGTATATTGAAGGAGATATTTCATATCGCAGAAATTACGTAAGAAGACACACGCACACACATACACACACATAGATATCCGTACACACACACCCCAACCCCATCCCCATCCCCACAGCCCCGACCTATCCAGCACAAGGACAGCAATTACAGCAAAAAACAACATAACAGCATTAACTGTACTCCCTCGTGCAGCATTTCCTAACCTCTTCCGACCCTGGCACCCCCTGTGATCAGACCTAGGCAGTCTAACACCCTTTAACTCTGGCTAATATCTGATTACTAGACGATCAAGGAAAGTCAAGTCATATATATATATATATATATATATATATATATATATATATATATATATATATATATATATTTATGTATATATATATGTATATGTATATATATATATATATATATATATTTATATATATATATATATATATATATATATATATTTATATATATGTATATATATATATATATATATATATATATATATAAATATATATATATATATATACATATATATATATATATATATATATATATACATACATACATACATATATTTGTGTGCAACATACATGCAAGTACCCCCCCTCAAAAAAAAAAAAAAAAAAAAAAAAAAAAAAAAAAAAAAAAAAAAGCCAGCATTGCCAACGCGCGCGGTGGCCTTTCCAAAAATTCCCGGGTCCATTTATTGCTCAATCACTGACACTGTGATTGTTTTTTGATGGAGGGAGTGAGCTGTCCGCCATCATACAATGAATCGTTGAACGGCGGCGGTTGACAATACGCAGTTGAGGTTTCTTTGGGAATGGGGGTTTTGCGAGAGAGGGGGAGGGGTGGGGGGTGGGGTAGGTGGGAGGGGGAGGGGGAGGGGGATGGGGAGGGGGGAGATGAGGGTGAGTGGGGTGGGGTAGGTGGGAGGAGGGGGAGGGGAGGGGGGGAGATGAGGGTGAGTGGGGTGGGGTAGGTGGGAGGGGGGGAGAAGAAGGCGAGTGGGGTGGGGTAGGGGTTAGAGGTGGGAGGGGTAAGAGGGGAGGGGTAAGAGGTGGGAGGGGTTGGGTAGGGGTTGGGTAGGGGTAGGGGTAGGTGTAAGAGGGGAGAGGTAATGGGAGAGATGTAGGGGGGTGGGGGAGGAATATGGGGGGAAGGTTTGGGAGTGTGTGTGTGAGGGCGGGAGGTTGGGGGGGGGTGTCTGTGGAAGAGGTTGGAGGAAGGAGGAGGGGAAGAGGAAAGTGGGGAAGGTTGTGTGTAAGAGGGGAGGGGTTGGTAAGGAGGTGGGGAAGGTTGCCTTTGAAAGAAGGAATTGATGAAGAGCGAAGAGAAAAAAGCGAGAGAGAGAGAGAGAGAGAGAGAGAGAGAGAGAGAGAGAGAGAGAGAGAGAGAGAGAGAGAGAGAGAGAGAGAGAGAGAGAGAGAGAGAGAGAGAGAGGGGGGGTGGCAGAAGGGAGGTGGTTGGGAGTTTCTGCAAGCAGGGAAAGCAAAAAGGAATGTGGGAGGAGACGAAGAAGAAGAGGTAAACGTATAATGAGATGTGCGAGGGAGGTAGATAAGGGGAGAAAAAAAACAAAAACAAGAGAGGGGATAAGGAACAAGAGAAAAGAGGCGAGTGAGGAAAAAGAAGAGAGAGAAAAGAGGGAAAAAAGAAGGGTAGGGATAAAGAGGAAGGAAAAAAGCAGAAAATGCAGAAAAAGCTAAATGAAAAGAAAGGAAAAGAGGAAACTGAGAAAGGGGGCAAATAAAGAAAAATGATTAAGTGACAGGAAGAAAGAGGGGAAAAAAGAGAAAGTATGAGAGGGGAGAAGAGAAGTTGGAAAAAATAAAAAGTGTGAGAGGGGAAGAAGGAAAAAGTGAGTAAAGGGAAAAAAAGAAAGAGAATAAGGAGGAGGAGGAAGACGAGGGGAGTGTAGAGAGAACGGGGTTGAGGGGAGAGTTACGTAAAAAAGAAACGTTTAAAGACTGAGAAACTAAGAAAAAGAAGAGATAAGTAAGGGAAAAGAGAGAGAGATGAATGGTCTACGAATTAGAGAGAGGGAGAGAAAGATAGATAGATAG
>BOPN01004663.1:50000-55000 GCA_017312705.2 Penaeus japonicus
TCATCATTGTTATTATCATTATTATCAATGTTATTGCTATCCTCATTATCATTGGTATCATTATCACTATTATCATCAGCATTATTATAATCATCATTATTATTGCCATCATTATCAACAATGTTATCATTATCATTAATAATAGTGTCATTACTAATATCTTTATCATTATCGTTATTATCATTGTTATCATTATTATCTTTATTATTGTCATCAGTGTTAGTAGTAGTATTTTCATTGTCATTATCTATATTACTACTACTATTTTTAATATCACTGATATTATTATAATGATAATGGTAATGATAATGATAATGACAAGGGTTCTACTACTAATAATAATAATAATATGGATAGTAATGGTGATAATGATGATAATTGTAGTAATATTGATCATGATAACACCAATATGATGATAACGATAGTAATAATAAGAATGATAATAATGACATTAGTTATATTGATAATAATGATGATGATCAGGTCCCATATATAGCACATGCTACATCGGTGGTGAATCTACAGTAAATTAACTCGTCTATCCTTTTCAGAGACTATTGTGTGGACTAGCAACAAGAGACTAAGGCTATTCCATAACTGCGAAGCCTTACGTGGCAAATAAAAAAAATAATAATAAAATAAAAAAGAAAGAAAGAAAAAAAAAGACATCGATAAGATCCACCGGCTACTACCGTCTAGCAAAAAGTCGCTACGCCTTTGAAACATTCGCTACTCTCCTCCGCTAATCTTCGATAAGACACTGCCACAAACGCTACAAATCCGCTTCATCTACGAAAACAATCGGTATCATTAGCTAATTTGGGATGTTGTTCGATGACGCACCTGAAACTAATGTTGAACATAAATCCGCTACACTTACGACATATTCGCTACAATCTTCCGCTGAGATTTGCTAATATTCCGGCGACACACAGCGGCCCCAAAAAATCTAGCAGAAATTCGCTTCGCCCACGAACTAACTGCTAACCACTTCTAAATACCCGCTATATTTCTATACGTTAAACTCGCTTCCCCGAAGTCTAACACTCCCAAACAATGCTTCTAGATACGATAGGCTAGATATAGAAGATCCAAAGATATATTATATCATATTCTATAAGTCAAACAACTCGAATGACCGAAAGAAACAAACGCTACCATCTTCCGCTAAACTCGCGCCATATTTCTTCATCTGTCGCTACGGGAAAGCCGAGTGCGCTAAAGTCGATGTATATTTTTTCTTCTTTCTGTTGCTTTCATAGTTATTCGTTTTTTTTCGTTTATTTCCTCCTTCAAGCAAACGAGAAGAAGATGCCAAAGAGATTACCATTGGCGATAAACCATGGAAATAAACACAATAATAAAACGGTCACAAAATTCAAGCAATGTAAAAGAAATAGATAAATGGTTATAAAAATACGGATAAAATATATATTGAAAGAAAGATAGTGATAAGAAGCTAGGGAATTATCAAGACGAAATCCTTGAATAGGTAAAGAAAAATATGATATATATACATATATATATATATATATATATATATATATATATATATATATATATATATATATATATATATATATATATATGTATATATATATACACACACACACAAACACACAGATATCTATCTATCTATCTATCTATCTATCTATCTATCTATCTATCTATCTATCTATCTATCTATCTATATATATATATATATATATATATATATATATATATATATATACATACACACACACAGTGTTTGCATTTGTATTTATAATGATATACATACATATGAATACATGTATTTATATATATATATATATATATATATATATATATATATATATATATATATATATATATATGTATATATATATATATATATATATATATATATATATATATTATGTATATATATATATATATATATATATATATATATATATATATATATATATATATATATATGTAGGTATTAGTTAATATTACTGCTACTGCTACTGTTACTACTACTACTGCTGCTATTAAAAGTACTACTACTATTAAAGGTACCACAACCACTACACGTATATAATATAAGTAATCGGGATTATTGTGAGAATGATAACTATACATATAAAGACAATGAAAATAATACCGATACGGAAAATAACGATGATATGGAAAATGATGAGGATAATAATGATGATAATAATGATGAAATTAGAATAATATCATTATTGTGATCGCAAAATAGAAACAAATAATAGACGAGGCTATCCAATAGCTTAGTATATGTTTTTCTAGTAGAAGAAGAGAAAGCGTTAACTATATAATCCTTTTTAATAACACTAACGAGATAGCTTGCACCGTGTCACCTCCACAAGGAAGTTCCTGATGCCATTCATACATCAGTGCCAGGAGAGGAGTGCCACCGATGCAGGCAGGCACTGGTCCAACGCTACGCCTTGAGTAAGTGTTTCACGGGTGTTTACTTGGTGCCAAGATCTACTTAGAACGGATGTTGATGCAAGAGTGTGGCACCGGGGGTCGTTCGGGTGCCAGGATGGTCGTGGCATCGGTATTGACGACGCTCTGCAGCACGGTGTCGTCGGGTGGCATTGCTGTGCATGGCATTGGGATGTGGCACTGTGAGGGAGCCTCGTTATGTGGCTTTGGGATGTGGCACTGTGAGGGAGCATCGTTATGTGGCTTTGGGATGTGGCACTGTGAGGGAGCATCGTTATGTGGCTTTGGGATGTGGCACTGTGAGGGAGCATCGTTATGTGGCTTTGGGATGTGGCACTGTGAGGGAGCATCGTTATGTGGCTTTGGGATGTGGCACTGTGAGGGAGCCTCGTTATGTGGCTTTGGGATGTGGCACTGTGAGGGAGCATCGTTATGTGGCTTTGGGATCAAGTGATGTGGGAGTGTGACATCGTAGAATCGTAGATGTTGATGTGGCGTGATGTCTTAGGTGATGTGGGGTATTCTGATGTGACATCATGATGTGGCAATATGATGTGGCATTAAGATATGGCATTATCATGTGGCATTGCGATGTATCATTGAAATAGAACACGGCGATGTGGCACCGCGACGCCGCATCGTGACCAGCGGCCGTGGCACCCGGGGACGGGGTAGGCACCATCAGAGGCATCAGGCTCTCGAGTGCCGCACCTGTGTACACCCTCAGCATGGAAGGGGACACCAGGATGGGCGTGGTCCCGGATTTTTTTTTTTTTTTTCTCTCTCTCTCTTTTCTTTTTTTTCTTTTTTAGTGGGCGTGCCGCAAGCAGGGTGCGAGGTGTCCCTGTGATCGTGATGGATGGCCCAGTGCCGTGAGTGCCTCGAGACCGTCCAAGCCTCAAAATAAAAACCGTCTTGACCAGAATCCATAACGGGAAATTTGCCATGACGAACGCAATCTCGACCCCTCAATGGCTGCCCTTCCGCTGCCCCTGAATAAATTAGACGTTCCTTAGTGTCATGTGTAACTCCCCTCCTCCCTCCTCCCTCCTCCCTCTTCCCTCCTCCCTCCTCCCTCCTCCCTCTCCCTCCTTCATCCTCCCTCCTTCATCCTCTCTCCTCCCTCCTCTCTTCTCCCTCCTTTCTCCCCCCTCCTTCTTCCTCCATCCTCCATCCTCCCTCCTCTCTTCTCCCTCCTCTCTCCTCCCTCTTCCCTCCTCCCTCCTCCCTCCTCCAATCTCCCTCCTCCCTCCTCTCTCTCACCTCTCTTTGCCTCCTTTCTCTCTCCTCTCGTGATTCCCCCTTTTTCTCTCTTCGGCGACTCCTTTTCTCATTTCCTCTCTCCTTCCTTCCTTCTCTCTTTGCCTCTCTTCTCTCTTCTCTTCTGGTTTCCTTTCTCTTTTTTCCTCTCTCTCCTTGTGACGCTTTCTTCCTCTCTTCCTCCGCCATTTTCTCTCTCCTTTTGTGATTCTCTATCTCTCTTCCCTTTTTCACTCTTTCTCTTCTCTCCTTTTTCCCCCTCTCTACATGTACCTCCTCCCTTCCCTTTCCCCTTACCATGTCCTCTCCTCTCCTCTACCCACCCGCTCTCTTCACTCTTCTTGTGTGTCCTTTATCCTCCTTTCTTCCTTTTTCCTTCCTTCCTCTCGATCCCTCTTCTCCCCTCCCCCACTCCCTACCTGTACCTCCACCTTTCACATCCTCTCCTTTTCCTCTTTCCCTCTCTCTCTCTCTCTCTCTCTCTCTCTCTCTCTCTCTCTCTCTCTCTCTCTCTCTCTCTCTCTCTCTCTCTCTCTCTCTCTCTCTCTCTCTCTCTCTCTCTCTCTCTCTCTCTCTCTCTCTCTCTCTCTCTCTCTCTCTCTCTCCAGTTCCCCTCTTCGTTCGCTTCTTTCTTCTTCTCTCCTCTCGTATCTCCAACCTTTTCCTCTCTTCTCTCATTTCCCTTCTTCCTTTCCGAAACTCTCTCCATGCATATACCTCCCTTCCCCTCTTCTCCTCTCCTCTCTCTCTCTCTCTCTCTCTCTCTCTCTCTCTCAGTGTCTCCCTTCTTAACCCCTCCACCCCTCCACCCCCTCCACCCCCCTTTGAGCGAGGGCGAAGGGGATTATGTATCTCATTAAAAATAAAAAAAAAAAAAAAAAAAAAACAATGATAATAATAATTGATTCTTATTCCACATGGCAACATTGTATCGATAATTATCTCACGGGGGTTGTAAATGATCGAAGACAAGGGCTTAAGAAAGAAAGAAAAAAAGGAAAAATAAAAGTTAAAAAAGTAGTGTGTTACCTATGTATGTATGTATTCTTTTTTTACTTCGATTGCCACGTTTTTTTGTTTTTTTTTTTTCTTGTGTGTCTGTGTTTGGATTTTTTTTCTTTTTCTTTTATTTTTCTTCTTTTGGTTTGGAGATTAAACTGAGATTCTATTGTCTGTATTAGAAGGGTTGGTATAGCTTTCTTTGTCACATTATGCATGTGTATTTTTATATATAATGGCGTGTGTGTGTGTGTTTCTCTCTCTCTCTCCCTCTCTCTCTCTCTCTCTCTCTCTCTCTCTCT